>JAUCMS010000095.1:221968-243587 GCA_032357445.1 Enteromius radiatus | reverse complement strand
TACACTGAGGGGGCAGGGCACACCCTGTGCTTGATAAACCAGGGTGATGGCATCCACTATCCATTGGGCCATCCTCTGCTTGGAGACTGCATTCCTCTTCTGCGGTCCTCTGTAACAGACAAAGAGCTGGTCTGAGGTCCTAAATCTTTGTGTCCGGTCAACGTAGCACATAAGTGCTCAGACGGGACACAGCATCAGCAGGGTTGGGTCTGCCTCTTTCTGGGGCAGTGCTTGGAGGTTCACTACTTGATCTCTAAAAGGAGTAGTAGGAACCTTAGGGACGTAGCCGGGCCGTGGCCTCAGTGTTACCTGGGAATCCTCTGGCCCAAACTCTAGGCACGAATGGTCAACCGAAAATGCCTGTAGGTCCCCTACCCTCTTGATGGAGGCCAATGCAAACAGGAGAAGAGTTTTCATAGACAGAACCTTCAGCTAGACTGCTTTCAAAGGCTCAAAGGGGACCTATCTCAATGCTGTTAAGACAAGAGACTGGTCCCAAGAGGGTACAGTAGGGGGCCATGGAGGATTTAACCTTCTGGCCCCCATAAGGAACCTGGTGACCAGGTTGTGCTTACCCATAGACCTTCCATCGATGAGGGTGTGGTTTGCAGCGATAGCAGCCATGTAGACTTTAAGGGTGGAGGGAGACAGCCTTCGATCCAACCCTTGCTGCAGGAAGAGAAGCACAACTCTGATCGGGCATCTCCGAGGGTCTTCTTGTTGATAAGAACACCACTTGACAAACAGGTTCCATTTCAACGCGTAGGCAACTCTTGTAGAAGGCACTCTCGCACTCAACTACCCCTTGGGGGTAGAACCTCTGCGTCCCGTCCAGGGGCTAGATGTGGAGTTTCCACAGATCTGTGCGTGGGTGCCATAAGGTGTCCAGTCAGTAGATCCTTCCTCAGAGGAATTGGCCAAGGAGGGGCTGTCACAAGGAGCCTGAGTTCGGGGAACCAGGTCCTGGTGGGCCAATAGGGGGCTACCAGCAGGATCTGCTCCTTGTCCTCCCTGACCAGACTGCTCCTCGGCTGTCTGGTTGTAAACACCTGGAATGTGAATGGCGCAAAACGACCTCAGATTCTTCCGACTCCATAGGAGGAGGTGGCGGGCGAGCTGCGACATGCGGCGGGAGTGTAGACCACCTTGATGATTGATGTACGCTATGGCCGATGTGTTGTCCGTGCGGACCAGAACGTGACAGCGCTGTAGGTGCTCTTTGAGGCGACCCAGAGCTAGATGAACTGTTAGCAGCTCAAGGCAATTGATATGCCAATGCAGATGAGGTCCTGTCACAACCCCTGACACTGCATGCCCGTTGCACATGGCCCCCCACCCCGTTGTAGAGGCATCTGTGAACACCACAGCATGCCTGGAGACCTGCTCTAAAGGGAAGGAACACTATGTCTGACCATGGGGAGAAGTTTAGACAACAGGCCGCTGTTATCTGAACCCGGAACATGCCGTGTTTCCATGCTCACCTCGGTCAGTGCTGAAGCGGTCTCATATGGAGCAACCCGAGCGGAACTACCTCCGTGGCTGCAGCCATATGCCCCAGGAGCCTCTGAAACTGTTTCAGTGGGACCGCCATCCTGCCTTTGAATGTATTCAAGCAGTTCAGCAGTGACTGAGCGCGTTCCTGCATGAGGAGCGCTGTTTGTGTGACCGAGTCCAACTCCATACCGAGAAAAGAGATCCTCTGTACTGGACAGAGTTTATCCCAGTTGACCTGAAGACCCAACAGGCTGAGGTGTTGTAACACCAAATCCCTGTGTTCGCAAAACTGAGCTCTGGACTGTGCTAATATCAGCCAATCATCGAGGTAGTTGAGAATGCAAACCCTTTTCTCCTTGAGTGGAGTCAGGGCAGCCTCCGTTACTTTGGTAAATACATGCGGCAACAAGGAGTGTCCGAAGGGCAGAACGTGGTACTGATATGCTTGGACTTCGAACGCAAACCTCAGGAATGGCCTGTGGCACGGAAGGATCGACACATGAAAGTACGCGTCCTTCAGGTTTATTGCTGCAATCCTGGGGACGGATACATTCGAAAATGCGCTTCGGTGTCAACATCTTGAACGGAAGCATGTGAAGAGCTCGAGTCAAGACTTGCAGATCCAGAATCAGTCGTAACTCACCACCTTTCTTGGGCAGTATGAAGTACGGGCTGTAAAACCCTGTCCTCATATCGGTTGGAGGGACTGGCTATATTGCTCTCTTTGATAGGAGAGTAGCAATTTCTGCACGCAAGACAGGGGCATTGACAGCATTCACGGTCGTGAAGCGAATGCCACTGAATTTGGGAGGGCGCAGGGCAAACTGAATCGCATAGCCGAGCTGGATAGTCCGGATGAGCCATTGAGACTGAGTCCTATCCAGGCACCATCGGGACCACCGGGGTGTCGGTAGTGGGGCAGCTAAAAAGCTCTTTGACAGGCCTGTCCACAGCACCTCATTCCCTCAAGGGACCCAGGGATAGAAAAATCTGCTCTTTTGTCAAGGTTTTTGGTAAAACAAAACAAAAGATTCTCCGCCCGGCCATCCTCCGGGGGATGCGTTCACCATCTCCCGAAAAACAACTCCTTCCATCCCTGGGTCGCCTATCCCAGGGCCTCTTGGACTTCTGCTTCTCAGTGGGTTTCGCAGGGGCCTGGGTGGGCTGGGCAGGGACCCTGCAGCCGGCTCCTCAATGCTGCCGAAGAGAAGGCTGCTGAGCTGGCAGTGGAGGAGCGGGGGCGGCAGCAGGGGACTGTCCTTGGCGACGAGCAGGCTGTGCCCGGGAGCTGGCCACCGCGGCAAGATGTGACGAATGGCCTCAGTCTGCTTCTGGGCGGCCGAGAACTGCTAGGCGAAAGTTTCCACCGCGTCACAGAAGAGGCCTGTCTGGGACACGAGGCGCATTCAAGAATCGGGTCTTTTCTGCGTAGCACATGTCAGCCAGACACAGCCACAGATGGCGCTCCTGGACCACCATAGTGGACATTGCACGACCCAGAGTCCGCGCCGTAACCTTTGTCGCACGAAGAACGAGGTCCGTTGCTGTACGGAGTTCAGAAAGACTTTCCGGGTCGTGACCACCCTCGTGCAGGGCCTTCAGAGCCTTGGCCTGATGTACCTGCAACAACGTCATGGCGTGTACGGAGGAGGGAGCTTCTCCACAAGCCTTGCAGGCATCACCGACGAGAGCCGATGAGTGTCTACATGGAAAAGCGTATGAACGCTTAATCCGCTGACCTATTTATAGCTCGCGCTGCGATTAGGTGCAGCTGGATGTTAATCAGCGTATGCCAATTTCATTGGCGTGTTTATATACATGAAGCGAGATTCCTATTTGTCGGTCACCGACGTGACTCGGAGTGACTGACTGAAAGGGAACTGTTATTTCAGGCTAAGTGCAGGAAGCCTGCAATTCAGCACACATGATCACGGAGCTCCCTGCAGGTGCTTTTTCAGATTTTTTTAAATGTTGTTGTGCTTAACACAATATCTACCAGGTGGCGCAAGGAACAACATTCTGTAGTCAAACACCACGGCCAGTTCTGGGAGGTGTTTCCCAAAAGCATCTGTTATGGCCATTTCACTAAGATTCATGCTTTAGACCTGACTGCTACTTAGTTAATTGATCAATTGGATAACTGGTTCAATGTGCAGCGTGGAGACACCTGCGTTAATGTATATGTCACGCCCACTAGGCTTTTGTTTGTGAAGTTTGAAAGTCAAATGTGGGGTAGTTGTGAGCTGGTAGATATACGATTTTTTGACCACATCCTGCCTTTTGTAAAAATAATAATTTGGTTTCATTTGCTTATAGTTTTCGTGCAATTTCAAGATAATTTTGTTGATGTTTTGGAAGCAAATAAACGGATCATATTTGTCTATACAAAAGAGTCGGAAGTGCGTGCGAAATACCAGTGTTCATGCTGCCCACGGCCTAATCTGGATATAACTTAGGAAATGCTGGAACTTACTTGGAAGGCCGATACACAAGTGTTTCAATCAGGCCAAATAAAATGTATAAATCGAAATATATTTAATATTAATCTGTGCATTTTTTAAATGTTTAATAAAGGTGCAAAAGGTCATAACAAATATCTGAGAGGAACTTTTATTTTGTCTGCAGCATTTTGTGTACACAGTTCACATTTAAATTTTGGTAATCAATTTTATTTTGGTGCTAGAAATATTTTCGACCTGTCATTTACCTCTGTGGGCTGCACACTGAGCCAGTCTCTGTCCAACCAGCTCAGTCCATCTCTCTCAGAGTTCATCAGCGTATGTAAGGAGATCTTATAGATGTAGCTGGCTATCTCTTCTTCCTCACACACCAGTAACACCTAAAATACATATGTTACATGAGCCATTATCTAAAGACTTTTAATACTAAAATTTTTTAAATACAACAGAGGAAATATCTGGCCTTGGCATAACCCATCTATAATTTATCTGTATTTTAAATAAATGAGGAAGAAAATACCTTGACATCAAACTTCTCAGACTGGTTTCCAAACAGCACAGATGCAGAGGAGATATGAAGCAGATTAATATAGATGTTACGGGAGATCCTTAGTGGGGGAAAACAGGACATAAAACACA
Organism: Enteromius radiatus; assembly: GCA_032357445.1. NCBI lineage: Eukaryota > Metazoa > Chordata > Actinopteri > Cypriniformes > Cyprinidae > Enteromius > Enteromius radiatus. Next base: position 238,995 of record JAUCMS010000095.1, on the reverse strand, counting down.
TTTATGAGATTATGGAATAATACAAGACGTCTTCTACTTAAATGGTTACCAAATGCAAACATGCTATGAAATGCATCATGCACTGTGATAAAGTGTGACATGTACACCCCAAAAGTACTCAGAGACAAGTATCATGATTCCAGCCAGCAAATATAATGCATGGTGATTGTTAACATGATCAGACAGATGTAAATGTATTTCAAACTGACAGTGCCCTGTGGTTCTCAGTGCAGTGCAGAATGACCCAGCAGCGGCTGAACTGCAGAGAGAGGACCGTGAGTCTCATGACAACCTGCTCAGACGCCACTCCAATCCTCTTGTCCAACTCACCCAGCTCCTGAACACACACACACACAGGATTCACACGTTCAGGATTACTTTGTAAACAGTAGAGCAAGTGTGTATCGAGCCTCACCTGGATGAGGATGGCGGTTTTCTCGTCCACAGTGATGACATCATAATGGGTTCCACCCAGCTGCAGTGCAGATGGAGAGTGTTTCCTCTCCAGCAGAACCATATTGTACCTGGCAACAACAGTCTTTGTCTTTTTTAAGAGCATTCACTCTTAACAACAAATGAATGAAAACGATGATTGTACCCCATTCTGCCTCCTTTTCCAGAAGTGAACTTTCACCCCATAAAATGAGTGTATATCAGTAAAATTATATAAGATGACTTTTGCAAAATGGGACGTGGTTGAGTTATTAAAGTTGAATAGACTTAGTAATGCTTTTTAAAAGCACGAAAGATAGCTTGCGCTGTTCCTCAGGAGGCAGAACACAACACAGATATGTTAAGTCATCTTTTAGAATAGATGAACGTATGCACCTAACAATTTTGTTTCCTTGTTTCAGGCCACTTCCAGTTCCACAGTTCCAAAAATTGGGTTTGTGAAATTAGAGTAACTCACATTGTCTCCAGTGCGCGCTGCATCTTTAAGCATTGCAGTAAACCGTCAGTGACCAGCAACACAAAGGGGATAGTGTCCAGATATAATGCAGAAGCAGACTCTAGTGAGAAAACCGCAAATTAATGATTCAGATAACCAAACACAAAACATATTTGCCAAAAATCATTGAACAACGTCCTAATTGAAACTTGATGAGTTTTGTTGGACTGACCGGATTCAGGAACTGCAGTGAAGAAGGAGATAAAGTTGATGTTTCTCTCTGAACATACATTGCTGAAGGGTGAGTGACCCACGGAGTGAAGCTCAAACACCACGCTGAAACACTGCCATGGGAAGTCGGGCCCAACATGTTGACTGCACACAACAAGACACATACTGCAGGAGAGTCTGAGGAGAGAGGAGACAGATAATAACAGATAATACATTACATCAGTCCGTACATCCAGACCTCATGTATTCAATATAAAAAAAGATCCATATACCTGTCCATCACTTCTCTGCTCACGACTTTATTATTTCCTTCATTGGGGATGACTTCAGTCACAGAGTTTCCTAAACACACGCGCACACAGAATTAGACATCACCACATAGTATCTGTCTTATAAAATCTGTAGTTTATGAAAGTTAGCTCACCTCGTATCTGTTTGAGAGCAACGAGCAACTCTGTGTTTACACGGTTCACTGTCAGAACTAGAACCTGCTCAAATTTAACAACAATCATTACACACTCACATTTTGTGAAATCGGTTTACAAAGTGTGCTTAGTCAAGTCAATTCTATAGTCATTTTTACAATATACATTTTTCAGCTTTACAGAATCATGATGTTAATATTTATAATATCATGCCCTATAGTCGATAACACAGGTGATAATATATGTTATATTGAGATTTGCTAATATATATTGGTTCATTTAAGTGTATTGTATTTGCAAGTAAAGTTGAACTTTACATAAAGTCTAATATTATTATAGTATAAATCTTACTTTAGTGTTGTGGTTAGAATGGGACCTCATCCATGTGTTGATTTGCTCCTGGAGCTCCAGAAGTTTAGGATTGGGTCCTTTTCTCTTCTGACTCAGATACTGCAGCACCTCAAACTTTCTCAACAGCTCATCCAGACAGCTCTGAGCACAGGAATCCTTCACATTCGCCAGATAACCTACACCAAGGCAGATTTAATATGTGTGAGCTACACTATAATGATCAAAACACAAACGAGATCTGTATATCCCAGACAGCAATGTCACAGAATTTGACATATCTTAGTTAAAAATATAAATAATATTACTATTTTTAAAACTTATTAGTTAGGAATATTATTTTTTTTTCTGTGTTTAAATACAAACAGTAAATATCTGTTGTGCTGTACTATGACAATTAATTTTGACATTTATATTTTTGAGTGTATTTTAATTTGTTTTTGAATCATGAATTTTCACTGAATCATAAATTCAGAAAAAGTTTATCAGACCATAAACTACCAAGATATTAAAAACGTGAACTCATTAGCTTGATTAGACATGCTTTTGAATTTTTTTAGCAAATAGCTAAAGCTCTCAGCAATAGTATGCCATTTTCTATGAGACATGAGTGTTTTTTTCTCAGATATTTACCGGTGGCTGTGCTGAGGTCATTTGTTAGCAGAACATGTTCCTTCAGCGTGACCAGAATATGTAGCAGTGTCATTTCATTAAACACACTGTCCCCATCTGCCACAAAAAATATCACACAAACGTTTCTCTGCAAAAACCATCATGTAATGATTTTTGGCTATTTCACGATGTTCTGTGCATTCTAATAACTGACTCTGTTCTGTTTGAAGCGTTCTTTCTTGCTGCTTCATGAAGAATCTTGTGAGTTCAGAAGACAGAGTGCCAAAGTCTCTGTTGTTCAAAGCAGAAATGCCCAGCTCCTGCATTTTACTTAGAGAGGCCAGAGCCAATGCATGCAGCTCCCTATACGCATCTCTTTGACACTCTACAGGAATTAAAATATGAAATTTGGTGGTTAATTTCTCAAACCAACCAAATAAATGATTATGATGAATACACAATACATGTATTTTGTGCTTACAATAGTTTTTATGCAATATTCAAGATCTGAAGGCAATGCTGATACCTGTGGCTTGGACATATATAGTCTTACTGATGGTTTCTTGTTTCTCTTCACATGTAAAACTCATCTCAGAGGCAATAACACTGTTTTGTGTTTGTGAGATGCGATTCACTGTTTTTATTCGGTTCTCTAGAAGGACTTTTCCTGTTGAATTCTGACCCACATTTACCTCTGAAATAAATCAAACTATTAGACAGACTAAGATACTATTTCACTCACTGTATAACTAACAAAAAATGTCAGAAAGATGAAATGAAAAATGAAATCCAGATAAACAAAATCAAGTCCCTACATCATTTTTTTTTTTTTTGCTAAAGTCATTTCACTTGGATATATAACAATAAGGAAGAAAAGTAATAAACACTTCATTTTCTCACTCTACCTGCAGATGTAGGACTGCTCTGTTGAGGGCTTTGCATTGGAAATATCTGCATTGCTCTTAATGTCACAAAAGACGACAAAGGGTTCAGGTCTTCATGAGACAGAACTACAGAATTATTTCGCTTTCTGCCTCTCAAACAGCTTGAAAACGGAGATGATGTAGAGATCTTATCTTCTCTTCTCTGTTCTGAGTGCTTAGAAAGTGTTTGTATATTCACTTCAGTACCTTTAACACTGGACTTCAGTGGAGAAGACTTAGACATCTCAAATACTTTAGAGATGACATGCTGCTGTTCTGAAGGACTTTTAGAGAAATTCCCAGAACATCCTTCTGCTGGATTAGACTTATGTTGTTTTATCTCTGCGGCTTTACAGCCTCCTCTGGTTGTTCTCACTGTAGAACTGTCTTGTTGGTGAGACTCCATTATAAAGTACTTTACAGGCGTACCTCTATCCACCTGTGTAGGTACAGCTGACTGCAGTGGTTTACTCTGGGAAAGCTGAACTGCAGTGGGAAGACCTGAAGGTGGCAGTGCTGAGAAACCAAAGTAACATTCATGTATAGCTCATTTTTCTCGTGGACAAAGATTAAAGGAATAGTCCATGTTTGGAATAAGTTGTGCTTAATCAGAAGCACTTATATTAAAACTTATATTGTATTATTTAAGCTGTGTAGTTGTCGTTTTCTTTTTCTCAATACAGCTTTATGCAAAAAAAGGTTAGTAAGTGATTTACTTAATCACGCTAAAATCAAGTTAAAGGGCTACTCCACCCCAAAATGAAACTGTTGTCATTAATCACTTAGTCCCATGATGTTCCAAACCCGTGAAAGCTTTGTTTGTCATTGGAACACAATTTAAGATATTTAGCATGAAAGGCTTTTGACTGTTCCATTGACTGCCAAGTAATTAGCACTGTCAAGGTCTAGAAAAGTATGAAAGACATCGTTAGAATAGTCCATCTGCAATCAGTGGTTCAACAATAACGTTATGAAGCTACGAGGATACAAATTGTTGAATGAAGTCGTTATTTTTATTTTCTTTCCAAAAGTATTCTCGTAGCTTCATGATGTTACGCTTTTCTGGGCCTGGACAGTGTTCATTACTTGGCAGTCAATGGGACAAGCCTCTCAGTTTTTATCCAAAATAAATTACATTGTGTTCTGAAGACGAACAAAGCTTTTACGGGTTTGGAATATAATGGGGGTAAGTGATTAATGACAAAATTTTCATTTTGGGGTGATGTAACCCTTTAACACATGTATTGTTTGGATCTTGTTGCTAGCATTTTAACATTGATGAATTGGCCCCTTTCACTGCCATTGTACACTACTGGTCAAAAGTTCAGAACAATGTTTTCATTTGTTTGTATTTTTGAAGAAGTAACTTTAACTTAAAGGATATTTCTTTATGGTGAACAGGTAACACTTTCTATTTTCTGCCTTATTTAGCAAACAATCATGACTGGAAATACCTATTTAGGATGCATCTACATAAAACGTAAAATGAAAGAAACTTAAAAAGCTCACCTGCATTTGAAGCACACTTACTCAGCATCTCTGTAAAAACACAACATTAGCATACAGAATTTAAGAGTAGTATTTCATTCTAACAAAATATTACAATCATAAATAAAATTTAAATTTCCTTCTTTTCTCTTTTTTTAAGAGACAAATACTGCATTCTGTCTTACCATCTATTTTCATAATAGACAGTGGTGAAAATGTTTCATCCACATGTGGCTTTCTCATAGCTCTCTTACAGTCTTCTTTGGACATTTTCTCAGCATAGATGGAGAGATTTCTGAAAACATTTTCAGGAAGTATCACTGTATTGCCAGTCAGGTGAAACTGGTCCATACTGTTTTTGGGTTCTGCAACCTGTTCCATTTCCACCCTTAGGAGAGTGAGAAGCTCTGGGAGTGACTGAACATGGACCAATGGCTTAGCTACGTGTGGTTCTGTACAAAAACACAATGGAGTTTATGGGCTTGAACAAAGAGCTTCTATGGATGCAAGTTTCTCACATTATTTTCTGCACATTAAAACATTACCAGCAAGTGAAAATCGAGCCACACATTGGGGATGTTTCTCTGCCATCCAAACAGCTTTTTCCATATTTTCACAATCACTGTCGGACATGAAGTGCCTAGAAAAAGCACATTACATATTATTTACTTCATCATACATTTCATTATTATGAGGAGTGTTTTCATTGATCCTAAAGTAAAATTGACCGTATTTACTTTCTTTATAGACCTAAATCAGGTTAAAAGCTAAAGTTAATTTAACACGGATGAAAATGAGGTTGTGAGGAATAGATTTTTTACAATGGTACACACTGTATAAGGGAACAAAACTGTAAATGTCATTTCATGTCGACTCAAAGAATGAAAACAAATGTACAAGTGACAGCTAGATGTCTTTACATACTTAATGAACCAAATATTTACAGCCTTCTCTTTTTGTTATAACAGAAAAAACAAACTCACTGCTTATAAACTGGTGACAGAATCTCAGCTGACAGCTCTCTGCTGGACATAGACATGTCTGGTAGACACAGCGCATGAATACATGGTGAAAGAAGCAGGTCTAATTCCATCTCAGCATAAGACCTCAAAGCAACTGGAATGATGAAGTCACTGGAGATTAGAAGAGCCATCTACAGCAGGAACCACTCTTTGATTGCGATTAAAAAAGGAATAAAAATATTTGCCATACCTGGAGATTGTGGCTCCTTGAAGGTGATGTTAGCAAAGCAGCTTTCAGTCATTTCCAGGACCTCCAACTCATCCGTGTGTTTATCAGCCGAGGTGACTAATATTGAAATGTAATTATTATTGACTTTTATACAAATTATAACAGCACCAAACAGCCACTCTGTCCGATTGCGACTGCATTAGATAATATATAAAAGCAAATGGCATTTGCACTTTTGAGCTATTTATTGGTGTTTCAACATCAATTGCTTCATTATTTATAGCCTAACAAATGTATTATTTTTATGCAAATGATTAGCCTGTACAGTGTCCTTGTTGTTGTTTTTTAAATAAACACATTATATATTTTTTGCGATTTACATGTGATGTTTTACCTTCTTTGAGAAGATCTTTTAAAGGGAAACATTCTTCTATTGGTTCACGGGTGACATTTAGAAAATCTTGCGTTTGTGCAAAGGAATAATTGGGCTCTCGCCTTGGAAAGCAGTCCATAGGAATTTCAACAGGCAACATCAGGGACTGTTAAGAAATCATAGCTGGTATTTAAAATAGAGAAAACTTTTTCATTAGCTCAACCAAGAGAGATATTTACTTTAACATGATTTAGTTTTGAAGATTACCTCTTCGTTCAGCACTGCCTCTTTTTTGAACTCTTCTGTAGCATTTAAAGCAAACATGGCACCTGTTACCTTGTCTAAAACTGCATCATATGAAGCACAGTGTCTAAAAGGAGGAAATAGTTGAAAATGTAAGAGGGCATCTTTCTATCTTCCTCTGAGTCAGGTTACAACTATTTGCTCAATTCTCAGCCAACTTTCACATGAGTGAAAAATTCTAAAGATTTTTAATGTCTAAATCCCTAATATTATGCTTTATGTTTTACCTAAAAATAACATCTTCTAAGAGATTTACTGATGAATTGAGAACTGGATCTGAGACAATCATGATGTTCAGCCTCTGGAGCATCATTTGAAATGAAGGTAGGTGGATTTTAAACTGCTGCAGATGGTCACTGAATATCACCTCTTCTTGCAGAGAAAGATCTAAGATTCAGGAGACAAGGAGAGAACATCCAGATTTTCCATTATGAGCACATCATAAGGTGAAGTTCATACTTTTGTTGTCCAAGAACATATAAATATGTATTTGAAACCCTGTGTGATTTAGGTATTTTAAGCACACGTCTACCTCACAGCCAAAAAACTACTAATATAGTATAATAAATACAGAAATGACACTAAATAATACTGAATACTCACCATCACGGCATGTATCTGGCAAACATGGACTAAAATTCTCATCCCAAGGTGATCTGGTGGTACTGCTCTCAACTGCTTCAAGGAGCCAGAGGGCTTCTGTGGTAGAAATACTGCACTGAGACGCAGGGTTAGAGCTGGGAACCACTTCCTCTTGACCTCTTCCTGTCTGCAACACACTAAACCTAAACACACACACACACACAAAAAGAATGAGAATGGAGAATTTAGCAGTAAATCACTTATTCACTGCTGTATCCTTTGCAGTGAATGGGTGAGAACCCCAACAGCTCATAAAATCTGTATGTAATGTAATGAAATGTAATGCTAAATTTCTCAGATGGCAAATTGCTACATTTTTCTTTTCATGATGAAGAAACAAACTCATCTACATCTTGGATGGCCTGAGGTTGGATACATTTTTACCAAATTTTCAATTTTGAAAGGACTTTTCTTTTAAACTCATCAGGAGAGATTTCATCTGCAGACACAAATACAAAATAAGCTGAGAAAGATCATATTAAACGACACTGATACAGAAATGGTTCAAACCTCTCCAAACAGTCACTGAAACATGTGCTGGCCTTCAAATCGTCCATTACAGACCCAGTCACTTGTAGAGCACAAACTGACGTTTTGTTCTCTGTCAAAAATGACACAAGTCAACGCTGGTATTATATCACAAAATGTCTCCAGAGCTTAGTTAGCAACAGACAGGACATTTTATATTCAATTTAACACAAACAGGGCAGACATACTCCATGGTACTCTATAAGCTTTGTCCAGCAGGTGTCCGTTGTGTGGGTAGATGTTACTGACCAGCTGGAACGGAACTGGAAGTTCTAACAAGCTGATCATCATTTTGCGTCTGACTGAGGCCTGAAACACACGACACCTGTATACTTAGAAGTATTTATTTCATATGTTTATATCAGATTTACTTTTTGTACTAACACATTGCCAATTTTTGACTTATTTCTGTTTTATTTTGTATACACGCATTATTGTTCAATAATTTTCAGTATTTGCATTTGTATAATGTAACGTTATAATGATAATGCTGTTTTATATGTTGAAAAACCTAAAATACTGTTACAGAATACAATGGAAATCAGTGTGGGAACCACTTATCTATATCATCTATAATGTTATAGAACTCACCTCAGAGATGTAATCAATACCCTTATAAGGAACATTCGTGAAACTGGCATTTTGTTGGGTTTGACCGCAGGAATTCATGCTGGATCACATCAAAGGAGCTTAAAATAACCTTAAAAGCTAAGAATTTACAAGATATCGTTGTGGAACAATCTTCACGCGATTGGAGTGCAGCTTGGAGAAAAAGTATACATCTTTTCCCCTCAGTTAAACGGAATTATGTAAAATGGTCTGGTTTTGAGGTGGCCTGTCAATTCGATACTAAAGCAATCGCGCTGAATATATCGTCAAATATCGGTTCTGTTGAAATGACGAGCGATAAGGGTACGTTAATTAAATTAATTTAATTAATACAAGACAAAGGAGCTAACCGGACAGTTGATCGCGCAAAACTCTAACGTTACATAACTAACTAACAAGTAACAACATACCTAAAGCAAAATAGTCACGCGCGCAGTCTCTGTGATTGACAGGTGATGCTACGTCAATCGAAGACCACGCCCTCATCGATTCAGCAAATAATGAAAATATAATCATATTCCTCATTTGAGCTGCTATTTTATTGATTGATTTTTATTTATTATTTCAGCATTTTACTTATTTACATTTTCCTAAGAAAAAAACTTTCTATTACGAAATTCAGCCGAGTTTCCACCAAAACAAAGAGTAAGTTAAAGCAGCACCTCTTCGACGAAAATACCAGGCTTATATGTAACGTTACCCATAGTAAAACCGCCACCATTAGACAGGCTTATTTTGGTTGACTAAAAGTGAAAGCATAACCAAATTTCTTACTTGAAATAATAATAAAAAAATAAAAAACATTTATTTCTCATTGAAATAAAAATTAATAAAACCTGTATATACACAATAAAGAACCTAATAAAAATAACCAAAAAACTAAAACATACATTTTAACCCAAATTAATTTAACAAAAAAGTACATATAAAATTATATTCTAAATAATAATAAAAGTAATGAAAGTATCATAATGATGCTAAAATGGCACAATTAACTCTTTAATAGCGAGTCAATTAAGACTCAATATAATTTTTTTTAATGATAATTACTGTTACTTTAGTGAAAAAAAAATTGAAATACAAATTTAATGTATGATGTCATGAAACAATTAAAAGCATTAAATATTTACTAATCATTTACTAATATTTTAGTACTCCAGACATACAGAAGAATAGTGGTAGTGCACTGCCATCTAAAGGACAGATTATTGATGCTTGGACCATGATGAATGTTGCTTGCAGCTGTATTTTAGTTGTAGCATTTTAGTTGTTTTCAATATAATAAAACACAGACCTAAATTCAATAATACTATTGCAGGATGTTTCTGAATAATGGCACAACTTGACTCCTCAGTTTTACAAACAGATTGGCTTTATTCCAACAGAAATCAATCAGTGTACGATGTTAAGATTGGCGCAGAATATAATCTGGGTCTTGACTTTTTACAGTACCTGTTGGGAAAAAAAGAAAATAATTTGAAAGTGCTTATAAGACATATGAGGCGCAACATTTTCATCCTGTCAATTAATAAAAAATAAAACACAAAGCAGTCTCACCAGCTGTACAAGTATCCCACGACAATGACTACGCCAACAGCACTTATGGATCCAACAGTTACAAGAGCAGATATCTTCATGGTGTAAGACGTTCCTAAAGTGAGAAGAGAAATGGTTTACATTAAACCACTTCACATATATTTACACTGAATTTTCAGGTGGCCCAAACAATGATAGATCTATGATCTTTACCTCTGGCTTTAGCCCAGATCACACAGGACTGTGTTCTAGCCTACCAAAGAAAACACAGAGCGACAAATTAGAGAAATCAAAAACACTCATTTACAGGTCTTTTAAAGTCAACTACCCACCTTTCCCCACTGACACAAAGTGCGGAGGATGACATAATAGTCTTGTCCATTTTCCAGAGGCGCGTTGAAGAAGTCTCCATACAGCTGCTGATCCCCTATTGTGAAGTTGAATTCTGTGGCCAGACCACTGAGCTGTATCTGGGCCGTGACGTAACCTCTCTCGCATCTCTGCTGCGCGAAGAAATGCGGACTTACAGATGAGCTGCAGTCAAACAGCATCACGCCCTCGATTGGTATCACAAACACCTGGTACATACTGAACATTCATACATTTATTTAGAAAAAGAGTACAAAATAGAAGCATCTTCAGTCTGTTGTCACAGTAAATGATGTAGAGCATTAACTATTTATGTAAAGCAAAGTTGAATGTCCTTACCATATTGGATCAAGAGTGTTGGTGGATCTCTGTAATTTGAGAGTGCGCGATGAAGCCTCTATTTCACTATATTTGACTTCTGGGGTGGGAGGAACTAAAAGAGCACCAGATATCACTATACAGTACGAATAGCTCTTACTGACAAGCCACCCGATTAGTAAGCACTTAAAAGCCCAACTATTTTATTAATGCAAGTGTTGGGGTCTTAACATGAAATCTGAAAATTAGTCTGTTTATTAACATTTCTTAGTTGCCCTATTAGAATATAGGCATTACATAATTATGAAAAATATGAACACTGATAGGCATTTCATTAGACGGGTATTGTAGGTAATGCAACATTTCTAAAAAGTAATTTAATGGCAGTTAATGTAATACATAAGTTACATATAATATAGACTGAAACAAAGCATTATTTCTTGATAAACTTGATCTGCACTGAATATTTTTCACTGATTTTCCTGTTTTGGTCTGAAATGTTACATTACCATTGCTCGATTAAAAATGAATTGTAAATATGTGACTTCTCTGGTGTAAGGATGAAAGCAGCTTTTGTTTTGTACCTGGTATGCTAGTGTTTGCTGTAACTGTAGATGTGGCCTGCGTTGACTCGGCTGTAATGCTTATGGTGTAGTTTGTGGCAGGCAAGAGATTCAAGCAGAGAACAGGCCACAGGTCAGAGGAGCTGAATATCTTTTTCCTCCTATCACTGAACAGCCGCTCAAAATCCCGCAACCCAACCAATGCCACCTGTGATGAGATACACAACACCTGTATGACTAAAGAAGACAGCCTGTAGCTGGATTTCATTGATAAATGAATACTCACTGTGTATTTCTCCCTATAACCCTCATTCTCTGCATTCCAGCGCAGGCATCTTTCATTAATCACCACCAAATCATTAATTGTCAGTTTCACTTCTGTAACACACAAAATCAGATACAAATTGGACCAGACTTTACTATGGCAGACACACTTCAGTATCCGGTTGTGCTGAACAGTGAGGCTTTTGTACCTTTGCAATGCAGGGTGGCGATCTGCCACTTTCCTGAGATGTCACATATTGATAAGTCACTTCCTGTGTGTCTGTAGTATCCTTGAACACAGCGGTAAATCACTGCAGTGCTGTTGTCCCATGCTACCTCTGCATGTGGCACCTCTGGAGCAGGGCCACAATGTGCTATAGACAGAAAAACACAGAAGATATGCTTCTGAAATTTGAATCTAAATATAGAACATTTGTTTAAAAGTATAAGGACTTGAATTGCACCCGTTATTGGAATTGCAATTGTTTATTTTGCTGCAGTGTTATTTCTGACAGTCTGTTTATCCACAGGCATATATACCTTATCAAGTTAAAACCAACAAAAAAAACCTACTGATCATTTTCACCATTGTTTCACATATTGCCCCCATATCATGAGACGTATACATTTTGATTAAAAATGCAGTAATATTGTGAAATATTACTATATTTACATTTTTCTGAAGATATTTTACATCCCAATTTCATTCCTCCAGTCTTCAGTGTCACATGATCTTTCAGATATCATTCTCATACGCTGATTTGCTGTATTTGAAACATTTCTTATTATAGTTTTTTTAGGTTTCAGTATTCATTGACCAACAGAAAGTTCATAAGAACATAATTTTTTCAAACTTCTGCAACATTATCAATGTCTTACTGACCTCTTTTGAACATATCGTTAAAGTAGGAATTTAGTTATTTCACCTGTACATGTTACAGACACTTTCTGCCATGTTCCTTCTGATGTACATGTTGTCATATTTTTCTCACTCTCCTGTTTGAGTCCATATTTACATTTGTAGTGAACCACAGTGCCCAGCGTAGATGCTTTGTTCCAGTGCATATCTGTTAGTGGGAATTCTGGAGGTGGCCCACAGTTTATCTCTGTTCAATGGGACCAGTGTAAATTGTTAGAAATAAAGACCACTGCGAAAATGCTGCATATTCTTTATTTCCAACTGATGTATGATGTACTTATATGTTGCATTTCATGAAAAAAAAGTCATACACGTTTTGAATGACATGAATGCGAGTAAACAATGACAGAACGTTGTCAGTACCTTCACATCTCATGTTAACTTTACTCCACTTTGAGTCTGAGTTACACAAAGACACATTTCCGTCACCCACTGTTCGATATCCAGCTTCACACACATAGAGGGCCACAGAGCCCAGACTGGAGCTGTTATTCCATAACACAACCGAGTGAGGTAGCAAGACGGGGACCCCACAGTCTACTTCTAAACAAACACACATACAGACACACTGTACATGTGCATACATATTATCAGCTTATTAAAGAGAACAGCACTGAAATATCAAATAGGTCATTCTCAGGAAAAAGTCAGTCTATGTTAAAAGGAGTAAGTACAAATGAATATGCTGAAAATATGCTCGTAAACATTTGCTTCTTCATCAGAACAGATTAGGAGAAATGTAGCGTCACCAATGGATCCTCTGCAGTGAATGGGTGCCGTCAGAATTAGAGGCCAAACAGTTGATAAAAACATCCCAATACCAACAAGTAATCCACACCACTCCAGTCCATCAATTAAGGTCTTGTCAGGTGAAAAACTATGTGATCGTAATAAAACAAAAGAATAATCACTGCTTTCATAATTCATAATATTGTGTTCTTCAGTGAAAAAGTCATCTCATCTGAATCAAGAGAGAAAAAACGCACAGATAAAGGACTCCTTCCTATCACAACAATCCAAAACAAATATATTAATGGATTTCGATGTGAGTGGAAAACAGCGGATGGACTTTTTCACTGCAGGAAATGTTATTGTGGATTATGAAGTGATGGTTTAAAACTAACATTTTAATGATGAAGTTTATTTATTTCAAATATAAGGCTGATGATGTACTAGAGTCATGTGGATTACGCTGATGTTTTGATCAGCTGTTTGGACAGTGACGGCACCCATTCACTGCAGAGGATCCATCGGTGAGCGAGTGATGTAATGCTTTATTTTTTCCAAATCTGTTCTGATGAAGAAACATCTACATCTAGGATGTCCTACAGGTGAGAACCTTTTCATCAGATTTAAATAGCCTACTTGTGTGAGCAATTCATTTGTTATCACAAATTATACATCTATATGTATAATTATATATATATATATATATATATATATATATATACTGTATATATATTTTTTTTTTTTTTATCACAGAATGTTAGGCACACACCTCCACTTTTAAAAAATTATCTGAAATTGCTGAAAATGCAAGAAGCATAAAAAAAAGAACTGACTGGAGCTGAATTATCACGCTATTATCTTCTGTACAAAAAACTTTTAACATTTACACTGTTATTGAACTAAAGTGAATTAAAATTTAACTAAAATGGCACAGTTTCATGAGAATGACCTATTCACAAAATAAAGAAAAAAAAAACATGTAAAAAAGAAAAAAGCAAATAAATATACCTTGACACAGAAAATCAGGACGACTCCAGATTCCCTCTGAATTGCACACTGACGCATCTCCTTCCCTAACATTATGAAATCCCTCAACGCACTTATAATACACACTAGATCCAACTTTAATGTCTCCTCTCCATATCATAACAGAGAGGGGGAGAGAGGGCGGTACTCCACAGTTCACCTCTAAAAACAACAAAAACCTTGAAAGTGTCTTCAGCTTACACATTACATGCAAAGTCAGTTCATTTATTTCAAAATCAAAAGTTAAAAAAAAAATAATAATAAAAAAATGTAAACAATTACCTTCACACAACAGAGTCGGTTTTGTCCAGTAACCGTTCTCAGCGCACACAGATATATTAAGTCCTTGTTTAGCATAGTAACCGTGTTTGCAGTGATATGTTACAGTGCTGTTAAATGTGACTCTGCCATTCCATATGTGTACAGTGAGGGGCAGTATAGGCGGCTCCCCGCACACAATCTCTGTTGAGAGGGAAATGACATGTCAATAGTTCTGACTAAATCACTGCAGTATAAAGAGGATTGACATAGCTTAGGGTGGAAATTATGCACTGTGACAAATAAGAAGTTGAAAAAGCTCAAAGTCTTGATGCAAGCAGCTTCAGGACTTTTCTGAATATACTCAAGTCATAGCAACAAAATGTTTTAGCCTTAATTGTACTGTTTGGACTCTCATTCTGATGGCACCCATTCACTGCATAACAGCTGTTAGCGAGTAAGTGATGTAATGCTAAATTAATATAAATCTTAAGAATTTTCAAAACGTAAGAATTAAAAGTTGGTCTGTTTTTATTAAAAACACACACATATGTATGTATATGTATATATGTTCTATAAACTCCAAAATAATATATTTTTTTACTAATTTAATGGTGGCTTGAAACAACTTTTACTTGCAATATAATCTAACAAGAGAGCTGAAACACCTATTAATTTTGAATAACAAATATTTCTCCATGATTTGAGCAAAAACAAT
The DNA here is from genome assembly GCA_032357445.1 of Enteromius radiatus. Lineage (NCBI taxonomy): Eukaryota > Metazoa > Chordata > Actinopteri > Cypriniformes > Cyprinidae > Enteromius > Enteromius radiatus. Next base: position 223,733 of record JAUCMS010000095.1, on the reverse strand, counting down.
TTAGCAGTCTGTTAGTCGGGCCCTCACTGCCAAAGGTTCTTGTATGCTTAAAACAACATTTTAAGTTAGATTTAAATACTGAATATCATAATCACAAAAGCAAGAGACAGCCATTTTTTGTGTGAAAGATTTGCAAACGCTCCCATTTACAACATTAGATTTTGTCTGCACCGGGCCAAATTTACGTACAATATCCCAAAAGGTCATCACACTCAACCATCTTTATAAGATACTAGCAGATCAAAGGCATAATTCAACCAAAAATAAACACGGTGTCATCTTTTATTCAAAATGCAGTTTTAAACTTCCATAACTCTCTTTTTTTAGCGCAAAGGAAGTGCTTTAAAGCATAAAATCCACTGTCTTGAAACCTTTATTTTTAGGTGTGAATAAATGATGACAGCATTTTCATTTCTTGTGAATTATACCTTTAAAGCGTATACCTTTCAATCAATACAACTGGACAAAAATCTCTGTACCTTCACAAGAATAGTCTGGGTTACTCCACTGACCATCACGTTCACACACAGACATATTGCCTGTATCCAAACTGCGATATCCAACCACACAGCCATACAGAACCACAGAACCAATCTTACTGACACCGTTCCAGAATAACACTGAGTGAAGCAGGACCGGAGGAGAACCGCACCGTATCTCTAAACACACACAAACACAGTCTCGACAGATTCCTTGCAGAATCAGCATCATATTTCTATGGGCATAATAAACAGAAGCGGATACCTTCACACTGGAAGTCAGGACGGCTCCATGTCCCGCGAGCAGTACATACCGATACGTTCTCACGCCCACTGTTATAGAAATGTGGCTCGCACACATACAGCGCCAATGATCCCATGCGTGAGATGTTATTCCAAACCGTTTTTGACTGAGGAAAAATGTGAGGCTTCCCACAGTCCACTTCTACGTAAAATTGATTACATTTTATTAGACAGGTCACAGTAAAAATGTGCAATGAGTGTGCAAAAGCCTGTGTCACATGCATTTGCATATGTGTGTGTGTGCATTTTGAAATCATATTATAGAAACAAAATGAGTAGTAAATATCGTTTCATGTTAACTTCAAGATCTGGCAGACTGGTTAGCACAAATGTAAACTTTACCTTCACAGACCAGACTGGGTCCATGCCACTTTCCATCCAGTCCACACACTGAAGAATTCTGTCCTCTCTTCCACTGAAATCCCTCCCTGCAGCCGTACTGGAGTTCACTGCTGTAGCGTGTGATCGTGGCGGAGAGCTGCTGAGCATGGAGGACTGATGGAGGAGACCCACAGTCTATCACTATAGAAAACATACACACAACAACAGATCCATTATTTCAACAGGATTTAGCATTAATATTAACATTAAAAATATGCGCGCACACACACTGTGTAATTTTGGGTTGCTCAGGTGATCTGAAGCATTACTAGACGGTTGGCAAGCAAAAAGTCTATCATACTTCGGAATTTAGTCTAAATATATCAGGTCCCTCCTCTGTTTTAGTCATTGAAAAAATGCAATTTGAAGTAAAATTAATTTCTTAAGCAAGCACCATTAATAATAACAACAACAACAACTATATATATATATATATATATATATATACACACACACACACACATACATGATTAATCACATAAAATGTAAATTTGTTGTGTAAATACAAACACATCTATGTATATATATTTAAAGGTGCCCTAGAATGCATTGAGAGAATATTTTAAATTGTTGTCTGATATGTACATAGAAGGTATGTAGCT
>JAUCMS010000095.1:195532-208597 GCA_032357445.1 Enteromius radiatus | reverse complement strand
TATTGCAGCCTCTGTGTTGTCTTTCGAGACCGGGTTTTTTCCCAATGTATTCAGAGGGCAGACAGCAAGACGATCAACGGGTTATGCATACGGTTTGAGATAAAAATGAAATTGCGCTAAATCCTGCAACATCGCATAGAGCACCTTTAACTTGTACTAAAATAACAAAAATAAAAACTGAAAAAATACATATAAAAACTATATAAACATGACAACAAAATGACAAAAAAAATAAACATTTTCAAAAATGAAAATGAAAACAGAATATAATCAAATTAATTAAAATAACTAATTCAAAAATATTAATACAAATAAAAATGTAATTTAATTAATGTATTTTTTTTGTATCATAAAGAGATAAAATAAAAATTATATATGAATTAAATCAAATCTGACTCTTTTGGAATTAATAAATGCAGCAGGGTCTTTGATTCAACGAGTTAATAAGATAAGGAATGATTCTGAACAATTCCTGTTCAAAATGCCTTTCTATTTGTTGACAGGGACTGTGCTTGACCCATGTGCTGAAAAGTGCCAGAAGATCTTACCCAAAGGGCTTAGTCTGAATCTCTCAGAGCACACGATCATAGTGAGTAGCTTGTTGAAGAGAAACTCAGGGTAGCACAAGGGAATGTCTCTGAAGACACTGTCAGGATAGTCCCAACCATAACCTGAAACACTGCAGAACCTCCTTAAAGATACAGCATCATACCTACAGACACATCCACAACAATTAACAACTGGAAAACACTGCATAATGACAATATATAATGAGTGGCATTAAAATATTCAGTACATGCGCTGTTATTTGCATTTAGTTTAAGTACATAAAACAAATCATAAAATATATAAACAACAAAGTTTTTCAATACTAATAATTTCAGTAAGCATAGACTTTAACCAATCATACACATTCAATTAAAGTTTCTTTATAAGTCAAGTTACCTGCAATTGATCAAAGTGAAAACAAGCTCGTCATTTGTGTCTTTGTTTTTCCTCATTAGTCCTCGTTTTTTGCGGAGGGATTCATAAACGTATCTGGTCATGAGGTAAACTGAACCTGGTAAACGTCTCCGGGAGTCAAAGACTGTATGAGTTTTAAATGAGAAATGAGAAGTGTAAAAGACTGAGTGAAAGATATACAGTATAGATACACCTGACACCACAGCGATAAATGTGCTCAAATGATCCATATGCATCATTCACACTCTTCAAAAAAGAAGGAATGCTATTGATGATTTGTTTAAAGTTCAAAGTACTTTGATCATTGCGCGTTTCTTCTGTCTGTTGATATTTTGGTACTGATTTTAAAAGCGAGAGCAGCGCTTTATCGCCCTCTAGTGTCTGGGAATGACAAAACCACAGGACTGCAAAGGTAACCAGTAACAACGGGACATAACGAAAGTCAGTGGCAAGTTACTTTTTTATTCAACTTTTATAAGTATTATAACTATATGATCAAATTATACATAAGTAAAACAATTAAGTGATGAGATTGAATTTGATGACGTAGCATACTAACGATATTAATAGATAACTAGGTTATATGTTACGTTATTTTAACATTATTTTAATAATCATAATAATAATTATTATTATTATTGTTGTTGTTGTTGTTGTAATACTAAAATTTTGTATGAATAAAAATTTAATAATCTATTAAACTAGGCCTAATTTCAATAGGCCTAATCTGACATCACTCATTGGCAGTCATCTGATCAATTAAGCCGCATGGAGTTCAGCTGTTAGCTCGATTAAAGCGCCTCATCTCGAACCGAGACGGTTTGACCCGCTTTGCCCTGCAGTCATGTGTTTGTTTGTGTTGCTGAACGTCGCTTCGGGGATCTTTCTGCTTCTGAGAGGTCAGATGCGAGTCTCACATTTTCAATTGGTTAATTTAACCTGTCTAGAAATTGAGAAACTCTCACAATCTCACAAAACCTATTAAAAACCAGGTTGCATTGATCATGGAGGCAATTGTGATTATATAACGTTTTTGCATCGTTGCATTTCAAATGACTGCTTTACAGTAATGGGAACGTATGCTAAGATTGCATGAGATCCATTAGTTTTGACTTGTTTGTGTTCCAGCTGAATGTGTGCAGGCTGCAGTAGCTTCTCATCGTGATCCCCTCTACTGCAGAGTGGGCTTCAAACCCTGTAAGGACGGATCAGAGTGTGTGCTGTACAGTCATGTGTGTGATGGTGAGGACGACTGTCCCGACAGCTCCGATGAAGATGAATGTGCTGCTGTCTGCGGCATAGGTGTGTTTTTGTAAGCTTTTATTAGAGGACCATTTTTGGTCCTTAAACTGATTTCCAGGGGCCTAGAATTAGGAGTAGACATTTAGTTCAAAATTTTGCTTTTGAATTGCATATAAAAAAAATTACATACATTTACACATTTTTAGTGTTCAGCAAGAACTATTAATCACATAAACTAAAAACAATGTGACTTATATTTGTCAGGTATACATAAATGAAACATGCAAGATGTCTGCACTCAAAAAAGGGCATAACTATTTGCATCTATTTTATTCAAATAGATTTTTTTCAAAATGCATTTATTCAAATTGCTTAGAATCAACAAATATGTTCATTGTGAAAGCAATAAATTAATGCTCATATTGTTCTGATCATTTTTTTTTTTACCCATATTACCCAGATAACAAGTAGTAGGCTTCCTGATATATTTTTATTTTTTTAGTTTGCAAAAGAATTGTATTTGCATCTGTTCTCAGGTCAGTTTCAGTGTGCGCATGGTAAGAAGTGCATCGAGCGACGGCAGGTGTGTGACGGTGTGGCTCAGTGTCAGGATCGCTCGGATGAAGTCAACTGCTTCAAACCGGAGGAGGGCTGCGGTCATCGCTGTGATAAAAACCGCTGCATCCCAGAATCCTTTGTTTGTGACGGAGATGCAGACTGTACTGACGGCAGCGATGAGGCCAGCTGTGGTAGGGGTTTGAATGGACTATAACTAGAACAAAGTGTCAAATCATATGGTTCAGAAAGTAAACAAGCACACTTATTAGTGTATACTACCTACTATTTTTCTCACAATGGCATGTGAGACTATATGCTGTAGTATGGGAAAAAAAGACCTACTTTATTATCCTGAATTAACCCCACTCTGAGGGGAAAAAGACACAGATGGTACGCACAGAACAAAACAAACACACATTCTGACACAACACACAGTTCAAAGAAGAATAAATGGCTGTAGAATTGATTTTGAGAAAAACACGAATGTGAACTTGAATATTTGCAGACATGTTTTTTGACTTGTCTTTTCAGATAACAGCCATGTTGATGGCAGCATCGAGGAGGAAGAAGAGGAAGAGGAGGAAAAGACAACGGAAGATAAAGTCCCAGGAAAAGCTCCTGTAACTAAAGGACAACTGCACTGTTCGTTCGGCTCCAGGTTATGTAGAGATGGGACAGATTGTGTACTCTATAATCACGTGTGTGACGGCGAGCATGACTGTAATGACGGGTCTGATGAAGATGAGTGCTCCGAGGAGTGTGAATCTGGTGAGGAAACCACTGGTAGCCTCTCACAACATGCACTTTGACAGGGTTAGAAATTCTTAAATTCCTGCTCCTTGTGTTGACATTAATATTCCATTCATCTGTTCTCAGGTCAGTTTCAGTGTGCGCACGGTAAGAAGTGCATCGAGCGACGGCAGGTGTGTGACGGTGTGGCTCAGTGTCAGGATCGCTCAGACGAAGTCAAGTGCTTCAAACCGGAGGAGGGCTGCGGTCATCGCTGTGATGAAAACCGCTGCATCCCAGAATCCTTTGTTTGTGATGGAGATGCAGACTGTACTGACGGCAGCGATGAGGCCAGCTGTGGTAGGGGTTGTGGCTTCTTTTCTTTTTTTGGTTCATTACAGTGTTACTATTAGTCATTTATTAATGAAAAAATGAAAGGAAAAAACCCCACAAAAATTTCAAATATTGGCAAGTGAAAGTAAAAAAAAAAAAATTTAAAATTAACAAATTAAAATGAAATGAATAAATAAATATATATATATTATTTTTTTTAAAAACCTGATTAAAATGATTTCTAACAAAATAACTAAAACTTGATTTGAATTCATATAAAAATGGAAAATATAATACTATTATATCAATTATATATTATTGGGTTAATGGGTTTTTGTCTATTAAAATGTTGTTGTTAACTAAAACCAATAAACTCATTCTCATTAACTGAAGAAAACATTGAATTACAGCATACATGACATCAAATATGAATCTTAGATGGAATATTTAAATGAAAATTAGAAGTGTTGCCACAGCATCTAGCTGAAAATATTTACGTGAATAAAAAGGGGGGGGGGGATTAAGTTTCTAAAGTATAAAATATTAATTATATTTATAATGGAAAATATTTATACCGGTTTGTCTATAACTGTGGGGTTTTTTGTCCATTATAGTATTATTGTTAACCTTAACTACTCTCTTCATTCTTATGAATTGAATAGCAGCCTAAATAAAATTAAAGGGGTCATATAATGCATTTTTACAAGCTCTTGGTGCATAAAGAAGTAAAGTTTCAAAGACTAAAGTCTCAAAACCAAAGAGATGTTTGTACGCACCCCCTAAAACAGCTTTTTTAAACATGTCCCCACTTTTCTACATCACAGAGTAGGGGTTTGTTTTCATAACACCACCCAAATGTTTACACAAAGAAAGGCGGCGGAGGTACTATCCTTGCTGCCGGTTGCTGGACGTGCTGTGTCTTGTTGTGAAAGTGAAACTACTTTGTGTGTGCTTCCAAAAGTGGACATAGCTAGAAATCAGTGATCAAGTTGTATTCACAACACTGTTCCAGAACAGTTCAGCACAAATATTACAGTGTGTTTTTAGTATCACGTTATGGTAAGGGGCGTAACTTTCAGCCACATGCTTGCGGTATTCGGCCAATCACAGTGCACTGGATAGCTGGCCAATCAGAGCACACCTTGATTTTTTTAGAACGATCTTTGTACAAATTGAGCCGTTTGCACATTGCGTTACACCAAATACACAATGTTCTTTTTAGCAAGATCATATGACCTCTTTAAAATTAATTTGAGAAAAAAAAATTGAAATGTCACCAATTGGAATAAAGAAAAAGAAAACTATAATTGAATGTTTAATATTTTGGCATATATACAAAAATAAAACCGGTCCATTATGCAACGTTTCTGCATGAGATCATCTTTGCAATTGCAATAGAGAGCAACAGCAAGATTATGAAAGTAAAAATCCAAAAGATGAATTTTCATCATAATGAAGTAATGGAGTGACACGTCCTGGCCTGCAGGTGAGGAGAGCTGCAGCAGTGCTGAATGGCAGTGCAGCAGCGGTCAGTGCGTTTCGGTCAGTATGCGCTGTGATGGACACCCGGACTGCAGAGATCATTCAGATGAGGAGGACTGCGCTGAACCTCCGCCCTGCACCACTCAGCGCCGCTGTCCGAAGAGCCAGGAGTGTCTGCTGGACGAATGGATATGTGACGGAGAGACGGACTGCAAGGATGGCACAGATGAGAAGGTGCGCTATAGGATATCCGTACATTACAAAAATATTAAAGGGTTTTGACCACCTTTCTCATGTGAGACAGAATTGTAAGGAGTCTCCAGTGCAGTGCGGTGAGCTCCAGTGGCCTTGCAGCTCTAAAACACAGTGTATTCCTGAAGCCTGGCGCTGTGACGGCTCTGAAGACTGTAGGGATGGAAGCGACGAATCTGGTTGTGAGTCTTAACAGTTTTGTTAAACTGAAGTGGGGTGAACCAAGATAAGACCAGTGCAAGTTTATTTTCATTAAACATTAGAAATTAGTCAGAATTGACCTTAATGCATATTCCTGTTCTCAAACAATCTGTCATAGTCTTTTTATAGAGATACAGACACTTCTCAATGGAAAAAAAAATACAATTTTCTTTAATTTAATGTCCTGTTGGACTGGAAATGTGTCGTATTACAAATTAAATGGAGTTCTGAATTACAGTTCAAAGAATTTGGACTAATGTTTTCAAAAAGTCTTTTTTCACCAAGGATGCTTTTAAGTGATTTTAAAAAGTTATATTTTAAAATGTATTTTATTCCTGTGATCAAAGCTGAATTTTCAGTAGCATCGTTACTCCATTCTTCAGTGTCATAGTATCCTTCATGAATCATCCTAATATACAGATGTGTAACATTTCTTACAGATAATAGTAAGTTGACACATTTTCAGGATTCTTTGATTAATAAAAAGTTTTAAATGGAAACATTGTGACAATGTAAAAATCTTTGCCACTTTTTACAAATAAAAAAAAATAAAAAATTATATAAATATGAAATACTGACCCCAAATTATGAAAGAAAAGTGACAGTGTAATGTCATTCAGTAACCCCTGAAAAACCAAAATTGCATAATGTTTATGTAAATAACGCTTCTGTCCACATGTTTTTCTGTGTTCTGCACATTATTCCTGTGGAATGGCTCTCAAACTGGGGTTTATGGTGTGTTTTGCCAGGCCCGAGTGTGTCCTGTCCTCCTCATCTGTTCCAGTGTGGTAGTTCGGAGTGCGTGAACCCATCTCATCTCTGTGATGGAGTCACTAACTGTCCGGACGGTTCTGATGAGGGCGGGACCTGTGAGACAGACACATGCTCTGATCAGTTAAAGTGTGCCCAGGACTGCCACAGCACACCTACAGGCACGGTATGATTTCCTCGTTCTGATAATATTAATGTTATGAAAATGTCTGCTTTGAGTATTAAAAACTACCAATTGTAAAAATGAACAAATAAAATTCACTTGCACTACAGTTCAAAAGTTTTGATGTTTATAATGTTGTAAAGTATTTTCTGCTCACCAAGGCTGCATCTATTTGGAAAAAAGTTAATGTGAAATATTACTACAAATTAAAACAACTTTTTTTTTTTTTTACATTTTTAAATATTTTATAATGCATTTTCAGCAGTCATTATTTTAGTCTCAAGTATGACATGATCCATCATAAACCTTTCTAATGTGCTGATTTACTGCTCCAGAAACATTTCTTATCATTATTATTAGTATTGCTTAATGTTTTTGTGGAAGCATTGCGTTCTTTTTTCAGGATTCATTGTAAAGAAAGTTCAAAGAAACAGTATTTATATGAAATATTAATCTCTTGTAACAGTGTAAATGTCTTTACTGTAATTTTTAGCACATCCTTGCTGAATAACTTACTGGTTTAGGTATTAAAAATTATACTGACCCAAAACTTTTGAAAGGTAGTGGATGTTAACCTATTACCATAGGTTTTGAAGGATCTAAAGAATATTTTTTATAACCATTGACCAGATGAGGCGTTTGTCAAGTGTTCCAAAGAGAAAACAACCTTACTTTTAATAATAATTTGTAGGATGGGATAAAAAACATAATATATATATATTTCTTTTTATTTATGTCAGAACACAAGTACAAACAAGTATAAATTCACAACATGATCTCAATAACTATTAAAGGCATAAATGAGCAGCATTTTATCAATGATGACCAGTTGGTGGCAGTAGCCACTACATAAATGTTATACAGTAGATATTCTAATGTAAATAGGCTTCGTGTCTGTATAGTACACCAATATTAGATATAACCTCTCACTGTGGTCCTTAGCCCTTTTATTAATAAGCAATTAATTAAAAAGCAGTTGCTTACTATTTTGTGCTTCCTGTCATTGCTTTTATCTTCTTCCTATAGCGCTGTTTCTGCAGGATGGGCTACAAGCCTGTGGATAGTGGTGCGGTGTGTGTTGATGTGGATGAGTGTGTGGACCGTCCAGACTTCTGTTCACACTACTGTAACAACACTCAGGGCTCATTCAAGTGCTCTTGCAGTCATGGTTATATTCTGGAACCTGACGGCCACAGTTGCAAAATCACAGGTGCATGCAGTATGAGCAAGAGCAAATGGGGGTGGTGGTGGGTTCAGGTCATGTGTATGGCTTAAGTACACAATATAATGCAATTTTCTAATATACTCGGGCACTTTAAAGCACATCCATTCACCTCTCTTTACTCAAGCTGAGACTGAAGTTGAAAGTTGTGCTCCTGTCTCAGGTGAGCCGTACCTGTTGGCATCTGTGCAGTCTGAGGTCTTCCTGCTGGGTCTGAGGAGCTCCAGTCTGGACGTCCTGCTCTCGTCAGAGAAGCATTTTGTCTTGTCACTTGACTACGACTGGCAGAAGCAGAGAGTGTACTGGATCAACCTCAACACGGACAACATAAAATGGTTGTCACTGGATCAAAAGAGCAAAGGAACCTTTATTAGAGGTCAGTGTTGGTGGTGTTAACTACAAGTACATAAATACAAATTCACATTTGTGTGTGCATATTAAACATTTTTTACAATATAACATTTTTTTATCTCAAATAAGATAGATGGGTGGGTAGCTAGCTAGCAAGCACGCACTCTGGGCAAAGGTAGCTCGGAACAGAAGCTGTTTTACCAAAAGCTGTAATACCAAATATTTATTTGATTTAGTTAATAGAAGTTAATTGATCAATTAAATCTACTTATGGCATTATTTTTCGAAAGCATCCTCATTTTACAGCATTTTTACACGAGTGTCTAAAACTTTGAACAGTACTGTAGCTTTCCAGGTAGGTTTTTCTGTAGTACGCTGGTACTGGAACTGAGTCATTTAACTAAACATCACTGAAAAATAGTTATTTTCTGGTTTATTTCTGTGAAGCTGCTATGAAACTGTCAGTATTGTATAAGGCACTATATATATATATATACTGTGTGTGTGTGTATATATATATATATAATATATAAAAATCTAAAAACATGTAAATATGGATGGTAAGGTATTGATGTGTGTGAGGTCTTGATGTCACAGAATTGGGAATGACCTTTAAGGTGTCCATCTCTCTGTGTCAGGTATCAATGCAGCCAGTCTGGCAGTGGACTGGGTGGCGAGGAACCTCTACTGGGTCGATAGTGTCAACAGCCAGATCAACGCAGTGGGACTGGACGGTGATATTACCAGAACCACAGACCGTGTGGTGATCCTGGGCGAAGATCTAGGGCAGCTCCGCTCCATTGCTCTGCTGCCACAGGAAGGGTTTGAATAATCATGCTTTTGTCACTTATTTAGATTTACAGAGCTACCAGTGGGCACTACAAAGCATGAGAACCATTGTTTTAGCATGTCATCTGTAAATCTGACCTGATATTTGTCTTCCTTTCAGAATTATGTTCTGGTCAGAAACTGGGGATGAGGCTCAGATAGAAAGAGCAGGAATGGATGGCTCAGACAGACGTGTACTGGTCAGTCACTCTCTCCGATGGCCGGTCAGTTTGACGGTGGACTCCCTGCATCACAGGATCTACTGGACAGATGAGAAACTTAAGTGCATTGGATCAGCCAATATTGATGGAGGAGATATTAAGGTAGTGTATGTGTCCACCTCAGCATCTTCAGAAATGTCTAACATGGCGAAACATTACATGATCTGCTAATGTTTACAATTGCTTTTCTTGTGGAATGATTCTGGATCAACATTCCTGTCCATTAGTGTAATGTTAAGAGTATTTTAGATAGTGGTGGATGAAGAACACACATCAAGTACCTAAGTAAACAATAAAATGAATTAGTATTCGGTTTTAAGATTGTGGGTAACCAAACAGTTGATTGGATCCACTGACTTGCATGGTACTTTTTTCCCATACTATGGAAGTCAAAGAGGACCAGCAACTGTTTGGTTACCTACATTCTACAAAATATCTTCGGTTTAATAAATATTGGCAAGATTTTCATTTTGGATGAGCTCTCCCTTTAATTACTGTCCACCACTGGATAGATTTGGAAGTGTCCCTATTACAGGTTATGAAAGGTTCATATTTTGGGTTTGGGAGTCCCAAACAAGAAGTTGACATGCATGCAAGGCCAAAAAACACTTTCAGTTTTTTTTATATGCATTAATTTGTACTTTATTTAACAAATTCATACTTTGCACCTAGTGGCAAAGTATAAACTAGCACTTTCATTCAGACCAAAAGATAATTTTAAAAACTTGTTTCAATGATTCAGAGTCGACTTATCGAGACAATAACTTTATACACAGTGCACTTTCAGATTTAAAGGTTTACAGGATGTTTTCATTCACTTACAGCTGTTACACACTGCATGAAAGCTCATTTTCAAAAATCCATAATGTAGTACGGGCACGTTGATTAAAATAAGAAGGCAAAAATGATAAAAAAAAAAAAAACATCTTTCACATGCTTTCCATTTTCCAGATCTTGCAGATGATGGAGACCCCCAGTCCATTCTCAGTGTCTGTATTCAATGATAAGGTCTACTGGTCTGATACCAAAAGAGGAACCATTCAGAGAGCTCACAAAATCACAGGCAAACTGCACCAAGTCCTGCTCAAACGTCCTGGACAGCCGTTCGGTTTGAAGGCAAGTATTCCTGAACACTGTGATCATGAAAATCAAATGAGACTCCAGAGACATTTGTAAAGTACAGGCTAACTGGTGGCAGTGCTTGTGTGCATCTGCAGGTCATTCATGCTCTTTTCCAAGTGGGCGTCCCTAACCCGTGTGCTTCCCAGCGCTGCTCTCACCTGTGTGTTTTATCCCCGGGGATGAAACCGGTGTGCAAGTGTCCGTCTCAGTTGCTGCTGGATGAAGATGGACTGACCTGCTCCAAACACAAAGACTCGTCCTTCCTGCTGTTTCTTTCTCCAGCTGCTGTCTCACAGGTGTTACTCTTAAGTCATATGTTCATTAATTGGCTAATTCATAATATTCATGTTATTTACCTTAAGATTAGATTATCCAATGCTTAGTTAAGAAATTAACTCTCTTATTCTAGCATAATGGCAGAGATGGGATTTGGACCGTTTCTGTTTGACGGCAACAAGAGAGAATCATAAGTTTAAGTTTTATAGATTTTTATTTATAGATAAGTGATTTTACGGAAGTTTATTAAAGATGTATGAATTTTGTAAATGGAGAGAAAAAAAAATACAAAAATCTCACACACACATGTATAAATACAATAGAAAACAGTAAAAAAAAAATAATAATAATTTAATATGCCATCTTTTAAATATGGAAGGTCTTCTATGTAGATTGTAAGTGCATTAGACTTTAAAACTATTTGTCTGTCAGATTTATTTGCAGAACAGACACGGTAACATGAGTCTAAAGAACTGGCCTGAACATCGACGTTTTGACCTTCCAACAATGAGCAAGCCGACCATATTAGACTTGGTACTGCGTGACCTCACCTTGTATGTGTCCGATGGCGGGCAGCCTGTCGTGGGGCTCTTCAAGATGAAGGACACAGCCCTGGTCCCTCGTGGGAAGCTGCTCCAGCTACATAAAGACACGCTGCGCACGTTCTCAGTGGACTGGATCACACTGAACGTGTACTGGAGCAGCGAGAAGCTACCCGGCCTGCAGGTCACCTCATCGGATGGAGCTCACACCAGTCTGATAATAAAGGATGGTGTTGGAGCTATTGAATCTATTGCTCTGGACCCACCCAGCGGACGCCTGTGCTTCTCAAACAAAGTCCAGGAAGGTCGCACAACCCGGGTGGAGTGTGCTTATATGAATGGACAGAACAGGACGGTGGTGTGGAGTAATGCAGTCCAGCCAGCTTCACTGATCCTGACAGATGAAGGGAATAAACTGTACTGGGCTGATACTGGTATGTTTTATATACACTCTCATGCTCGCCAAAGCTGCATTCATTTGATGAAAAATACAGTAAAAACAGTAATATTATTAAATATTATTAGAGTTTAATAACTGATAATGTCATTTATTCCTGTGATCAAAGCTGAATTTTCAATTACTGCAGTCTTTAGTGTCACATGATCCTTCAGAAATCATCTTGATATGCTGGTTTGCTGCTCACAAAACGTTTGTGCTGAATATTTAGTTTAAATCAATAATATACTACCACTCCAGTAAGAAACACAAACATCCACAAATATTACGCAGCATTTCAACCCAATAAGTAAAAAACATTTATAAATAGCTGAGCACCAGTAATAACGAAGCAAAACAAATCAACGTATTAGAATGATTCCTGAAGGGTCATGTGACGCCGAAGACATAAAGTGTGTTTGTATACATGTATATGTAATATAATGATATTTCCTCTAGGTCTTGGAGTAATTGGTTCAGTTTCTGTAGATGGTTCTGGATACAAGGAAATAAAGACAGAAGGCAGCTTGAAGGCGTTTGCCTTGGTTAACAAAGTTCTTGTTTGGATTACTAAAAAAGGTACTGTTGAATGGGGAGGTTTTGAGCTCTTCTGTGGGGAAAAAACCTTACCAAGTGATACCATCGTAAGATGTTTTTACCTAATAATCTGTCCGTTGTTGTTTAGGCTCCACTAAGTGTTGGATTAGCGATGAGCAGCAGACAAAGAAGCTGTGGTTTGAAGTAGACACCGACATCGTCAGTCTGAAAGCATTCGCAAAGTCAAGACAAAAAGGTGGGGAAATAATAACAATGTATTAAATCTATGAAAATTACTAAGCATTAATCTGTCCATTTCATATTTCAGGCACTAATCTCTGCTCTAATGGTAATGGAGGCTGCGGTCACCTGTGTCTTGCGTTCCCCGGAGGAATGGAGTGCCTCTGTGACCATAATCACCGCCTGGTCAACGGCAGAGACTGCAGTCCAGACCCCCGCTGCCCTGTGGGCACCAAACCTTGCCTGAGTGAACACGTCTGTCTACCTCTGGAGCAGTTCTGCAATGGCGTCGCCGACTGCTCAGATCATTCTGATGAGAACTGTGAGGAATCAACAACCTTCTGGTTTAACTTTGAAAATGTTTTAGGGGGGAATAAGTTAGCTTTATTCTGTTGTTATTGGGGTGCATATTTTGCACTGTTAAAAACAATCAAATTTTTACCCCAAAATCAAATAATAAAGAGTAAAATGTAGTTTTGCATAATCTTAATGGTCCAAACAATTAGTTTGATTTTATTTTGGAACATTTTAGAGAATTAAGTTTCTTTTGATAATTTTTTTTGCTTTTTTTTTACTGTAATATATCATAAGAATAG
>JAUCMS010000095.1:176677-195432 GCA_032357445.1 Enteromius radiatus | reverse complement strand
TTTTTTTATTACCCCCATGTTTTTGTATTGATTTTAAAGACAAAAGTGTACACAGAAATGGAAAGCAACGATAAACACAATGTGTACCAATACATTATAAAAAAACAAAAAAAACACAGTAAGAACAGTAAATAATAATAAATATATTAAGATTCGCTCAACATTAAACAGGATGCATATAATAGCCATTTTTTTCTATTTTGACTTCTCAGGTCTACAGGATAAGCAACATAATGTCTGGCTCAATCCTAAAGTGTTTCGTCCAGGTTTGAGTAATAACGTCATACCAGAGAACGTTGAGTCGGAGACGTGTAGCGTTACGCGGTGTAATGGCAACGGTAACTGCGAAACCCAGAACGGAGTGACGGTGTGCATCTGTGAGAGGGGTTACAGTGGAGAGCACTGCCAGGAACCTTCGAGCGGGCTCACGGACGGGCCACTTCTGTACGGAGTAGTTGGACTGTGTGCCGCTGTGGTCATCCTGGGGGTCATCTTCGGTATCGTTCAGAAGAAAAGAACCACAACACGGAGGTACACCGTAATCTCCTGGGTTTCGTTTACTTATGATGGTTAAAGTTTTTATGACGATTAAGCTGTGTTTGTGTTTAGGCAAGCAGCACGGGCTGTGGATGTGCAGGAAACGGGCATGAAGAAACTAGAGAGAAGACGAGAGAAAGCTTCTGAAAAAAAATCTACTGGAAAAGAGACTGAATTCTCAGAGGTATGAAATAAGAGAGTGGTGGTGTTAAAGGAGCAATTAACCCAAAGTGAAATTTAAACCCCAAAAAGAAAATATAACCTTTATATAGACCTATAAAAAGAGTCCATTAGTAAAGGTGGTGTAATAATCCTTGAAATAATTTTTTCCCCCCTCTCTTCAGGAAAATGTGGTAACGTCTGTGGACTAGCTTCAGCATCCTGACAGTGGCATCTTGATTTCTTTTGAAATAAAATCATGTTGCAGACTGTTTCATAACTATCATTGTTTTTATTCAATAAGAGCAAAACAATATGAAACTTGGAAACTGTTGTGAAATTACCACAAACATTTAAATTGAGGTGGCTACTTGGAAAACTTTAGCCCCGCCTACAATATGACCTTAATAATGCAAGTTTAAAGAGATTTATTGCATATTTGCAATTTAAAGAGTACAAAGGAAGGTACAACACTAGAGAACGTCTGTGGCATCTCAAGGTAACAATTTGTCTCTTTATACTTTTATTTATTTTTAGATATTAAAATCCATTTTCTAAGATAGAATGAAGTGTCATTCAAAATACCCATGGCCCAAAAGCTCCAGAACCAATAAGGGTCACTGAATCTCACAGAAAAGATTGAAGACATTGGCGTTTGGCAAATCTCACTGTAAAAAAGGAGATTAATCTTCATGACCTTTTAAGGCATATTCACACCAAGGGGAAATTATACTATAATCTTAACTACAAAATTTGAACAACTGTTCTAATTGTAAGGTTACATTAACAAAAAGACCGTTTGCTCTAGTCGTTATGAACAAAGATGCCAGTTTCTGCTTCAGAATTGAAATGATCCTTGCAATAATTAATACCTCACAGCTCTGACTTTCTTGTGACTGTAGAATGCAAAAGTGCAACTACTGAATTAAGTTAATGCTGTGGTGCGAACACATTTTAATGAATACATTTGTTTAAAAAAAAAAATTTAACTTTCTAATTTAATTTGAAACCGTTGGATGGTTTACCAAACAACACGAAAATTAAATTATTCTCCCTCATGTAAACAATTAATGCAATGAAAACACTGATCAAATTCAGCAAATGAAATGGTTAACAAACGGGCTGTTCAATATATGTATCGCATGGATGAAATAAAGTCTATGGTTTCATATCTTGCTCTATAATTTATTTCATTGTGTCACAAAATACATTTACATCTGTAGCACGGAAATGCGTTTTTATGCACTGCAGTTTTAAAAGTTAAAGCACAAACGACTTTATTTTTTCTGTGCGTCATCTCGGTTTCAGTGTGAGAGACCATCTCATTTATTTTGCCGCTTTATTAGCTTTGAACAAATACATAACCGTACGTATGCGTCAGAAACCCCGTCTTAGTAAGTATGCTCATGAACAAAGTGATTTAAGGTTGCTCCACCCCAAAATGAACATTTTGTCATTGATCCCCGTGTCATTCCAAACCTGTGAAATCTTTGTTCAGAACACAATTTAAGATATTTTGGATGAAAACCAGGGGGCTTGTGTCCCATTGACTGCCAAATAATTTGTACATCTATATATTAATTATACATACACACACATTTTTTTTTGGTCGCTTATTACACTTGTGTTAGTTTGATGTTGATGTTGGATTATAAAAATTCTATGGTATCAAAGATTCTAATTTTTGATTTTAGAACGAACATAAAATAAAAGCAAGTCAGTGGGGTCCAGTGTTGTTTGCGCCCCAAAATACCTTGTTTTGTTGTTCCGTAGAAGAAAGTCACAGAGGTTTGGAGTGACCTGAGGGTCAGTAAATGGACAAAATAATTATTTTCGGGTGGACTATACCCAGGGCTGTTTGGCTGATATAGAGTTAGGGAGCTGAAAGACCCTGACTATACCTTTTAAAGAATCTCCAGTTTTCTGTTTGTGGTTTTATTTCCAGTTTGCGTGCTTTGTTCTGATTTAAAAATAAAGATTTGACTGGTTTCCTTCCGTGTTTCTGGCCTCTGACTGGAATCTCTGCTGTAGGCGGTTTCTGTCGTACTGTGTCTG
Source organism: Enteromius radiatus (assembly GCA_032357445.1). Taxonomy (NCBI): domain Eukaryota; kingdom Metazoa; phylum Chordata; class Actinopteri; order Cypriniformes; family Cyprinidae; genus Enteromius; species Enteromius radiatus. The sequence continues at coordinate 192,681 of JAUCMS010000095.1, read as the reverse complement.
ATCGTGTTTTCACCGCTGTCATGATTCATGTGTTTTGTTATAAAAACATTTGAGGGTTTTAGATTAATTCATCTTCCCCATAAGAGTTCTCAATGACTAGATTCAAAACAAACGATAGGTTGAGCCCCTGGGTGTGCTTTCAATTAAACTCAGCCAACCACCTCGTGGTTACATTTCTGGAAACAAAACATGTTTACTGGAATTAACAAGTCAATTTTTTGGTAACCATATGATCTCTTTAGTGTAGGTCTGACTTCCATCTAGATCTGCAAACCATATGTTAAAATTACAGAGAAAAGGAACATAAACCCATCACAGATTTGACACCAAGCGTAAATTGTATATAAATACGCACAGTTCTGCTCCACTTTCAGTGCAAGACTGACCAACTTGGAATATTCTTTCATTTTCCGAGGAGTTTGAACGAGCAGGGTAATATTTTACCAATTTATACTTAGCATATATAGCATGTGTTCTTTTAGTAATGTTAACTGGTAATCTTATTGCCGATTATTGATTGTTTTTATTATTAATATGAACAATTTTCATTCTCTAACAGGGAAAGACGTTTAATTAAAGATGGATGGTTTGGGACTAGCACTGTTTGGAATATTTTTAGTGTCCTTCACAGTTTCTAAACCGGTAAGAATATTATACATTTTAATATTTACATTTAGACTATGCTTTCATGGTTATTTACATGAACTAGGTTAGAGGTCTTAAATATTTTTGATATTTTATAAAATGCGTTGAATTAGGACATTGGATGAAAAATGCATGGTACCAAAAAAACATTTATCGTTAGATAAGTTAAATGGATTACTAGTGGTTATTAGATCATCTGTTTTCCACTATAAACCAATTGAAAGATGATGTATTTAAAAAAGCCTTTGCTACTGTATGCATTTAGGATTTTTAATTTTTCATCTGACTGTACAGCACTTCACTACACTATTATTCACTAAGTGCTTTACAAATTAATTTTCATTTGCATTTGGAACCTCCTATCTATTTCTAACCCTCTGACAGGTTAACCTGTTGATAGGATCCAGTTCTGAATCCGCTGAATCAAACGAGTCGAGCTCTTCAGAGGAGGCTACTCTCCCGAGAACAACATTACAACCCATCGAGCTGAACACCCTGGGACCAGACATTCTGCAACAAACCAACAACCCTACCCCACAACCAGGCCTTCCGCAGACCACGCTGAACCCTTCCCTCATAGCACAAGAGGTCGTGGAGTTCGACCTGAATATAAGCTTCGTTCCTCTCGATCCGGTTGAGCCAGTTTCCGGTGGACCAGATGCTGAAAGAGTTGTGTCTGCAGACGTCACCACTCCGCAGCGATGTTACACGTTCCCGCTCACCAGTCCTCAGCCAAAACCCGCCAGAGGAGATAACGTGTAATTAACCAGAATATTTACTAAGCTTGTCTTGTTCTCAAAAATGTGATGTTAGTGGCAGGCTTACTTCGGTAAGAGGCTGACCAACCTTGTATCATCTTCACTGTTCTTCAGTAGCATTTTTCCGGTGGTTTTAATTATCTTCAGAATATATCTTTGAGCTGTTGCATTTGTTAATGTTGTCTTTTTATTTACACTTTAGACTACTGGATGAAATGGTTCATATTCTTAATAAGTTCTTATTCGAAAGAAATATGAAATGGTTATATAAAGCAATTGACAAAACGGTATCCTGATGCTCGTCAGACAATAAGATTTTCATGAACTTTGCACATTCAAAAAGTAATAAAATCATGCGAAATAATACAGAGTCAGTACAATTCATACTAATAAAGTATATCTTTTATGGGTTTTGCCACCGGTTTTTGACAATGACTCTTAGTATTATTAATATACTATTTTATATATATGCTGCATGTTTGTGTGAAATATGTATTTTTTTTTTTATATTTTTACACTTTTGTTTTAGGTTTTTTTATGAGTTTTATTTACTTTTAAGCAAAAATGAGAAATGCTGCATTATGCAATATACAGTAGTTGACATAAATGCCCCCCTTTTTTATTTGAATTCAGTTAATAATAATAATCTTTATATTTCAAGTTATTACGTTTCTGGTTATAATGTAATACACTCTGTCAAGCGTAAAAAGATGCCAAATACTAATGCAACTGTCAAACACCTCTGTCTAGCACACTTTTAAAATATGCAAAGCACCGTTTCGTCCAACTTTTGGTGTGTTTGATTTCCAAATAAAGGCAATGGTTGGCCCAAGTTACAAATGGCCACTTAGTTTAAAAATAAGACCAGAGACCAACTGTATATAATCCTGAGGTATCCCATGACTGAAGACCTCCACTGAAATTAAACTCATACATAATTCATGTAATTTTGGTGAAAAAGACCATCAAACTTTTAAATCAAGGGTTCAAATGATGTTTGTCATCAATACAGCCACTTAGGTTGATTAAAGAGTCTCATGTGACCAAAGCTGCATGAACAAGTATTTCACAACCCTTTCACCGATGGTGAGCTCACCATTAACTGCTGTCGGCTAAACAAGACTAAACGTGTGGTGGTTACAAATGACTCATAACCCAGTCAAAGCAGTTGTTATTATAGGTGTATCATATCAGGATGGTGCAATCTAATGGTTAATGATGAGGGGTGGGGACTGAATTGTGTTTGGTTCAAACCCTGCAGGTGGCAATTTAGTTTTGCCATCACTGTATTTCAAAACAAGTACAGTTGGGTGAAAAAAAAAAATTATATATATATATATATATATTAATTTCCTTCTCAATAATGCCTTAAGGTCAGTCTTATAAATATCATTACTCTGTGAAAGATTATTTTCCCCAAGGATAAGATTCTTTCTAGAAGAAAAGCTGAGAAAAACTGTGAAAATAAGAATGTGATGCAATGCAATCGTTTTATTTCTTTAATTAATAATGTTTGTTGTCCAGTATTAAATCAATAAATAGCATGAAATCATTTAAGTTAACAAACGTTTGTAAATGATATGCACTGTCCCTGAATGAATATCAGAGCCCATGTCGATACGCTTCCTTAATAAACCATTAAACCAAAAAAGTTCTTGACAGTATTGAGGATTCCCTCAACAAAAGCAAAGGATTACCTTTAACGTTCGTTATGACAAAGTGCATGTGGAATGGTACAGTTAGAGAAGCCACAAATATGTTCTAATCATTTTTAATCAAGCAAAAAAAAAAAAAGAGCAGTTCTACAGACTTGAGAGAGAAGCAGTAAGGGAGGAGAGCTCGTCTGGTCTATAAAAGCTTCATCGAGAGATAGATCCTGTGCTTAAATGTCACTCATGGTGCTCTGTGTTGGGCTCTTCTTCGAGTGTGTGCTCTGCAGTCTGTTGTGGGTCTACAGAAGGAGCCGCCATCAGCCCGCCGTCCTGCGCAGTGTTATAAGAGCCACAAGAGCTGCACTTCATCCCGAACACATGGAAGGAGACAGTGGAGCGAGCCTGGCAGTCATTGCATATGATCTGTCAACATAAAAACACAGAAATACACTGTAAAACTGAAATAGTACATATAGCCATATTTGAGCTCAACCTTCAGCATTTTACAGCTGCAGGATATGAGCACATCTTACACTCATAAACTGCTCGTGTTCACAATGCTCCTCATTTGTATGCTGATTTAGATATGTCTGCTAAATGAATACATGTAAATGACGGCTCTCTTACCCTGACTGTAGTGTCCTGATACTCTGTGGGCATGGGAGTCTGGGCAATTTCCTCATCTTTCTCCTTCCAAAACTCCTTCATGTTGAAGGCCGAATGCATACACAGAGGACAGCGGTAAGCACTGTGGGACAGACATATAAACTCATCTCTCAACTTTATCTCAGTCTAAGCCGTGAGAAACAAAACATGTAAACACAGGTCAGAAGAAGTGTGCCGTACAGTACCAGCCCCTAAGGTCATAGAAATGTCAGTATGAATCTAATCAGAGAAAACATCCCTCCATACCCAGTTCTGAACATGTCCTCAAAGCAGGTTCTGCAAGCAAAAAACAAAGCATTTTTACATTAAATCACATTTATTTAATAACACATGGGTCAGGGCACCAGATTATTTACACGCTATGATCTTAAAAATAGCATTTTTAATATAAATGTTATTTTTTTGCAAATTTATCAAATATAAAAAAATAGCATTTAAATATTTTTTGTGACTTTGAGGAACCTATCATGACTTTAATCACTAACAGGCATTTGTTCTTGTTTTAAGCATAAAATTTTGTTTAAGTTTTCAAATCTACATATCTTCATTTTGCATATCAAGTAAATTTATCTTGATTTAAGGGTGTTTAGATATTTGTACTGGGGAAAAAATTAAAAAATGTGTATGCATGTAATGACTAGGAATTAAAAAAAACTTTTATTCAAGACCTTTTTAAGGCCTTCATTTAATTAAGACCAACTTGTCATATAACGATAGTCAAACAAATTTAGTCAGGTGCATGCAAACGGTTAACTGGTGTGTTAATTCCAGCACAGTCAGTCACTCACTTGTGTAGCAGATGACCACAGGGGAGCACATGAGCCCCTATTCTGGACGTGTGGATGTCCTCCATACATACGGGGCAGTTCTGCCTAGAGACATTCTCCACACACTGAAACAGCAAGCACTGGTTAACACTGCACCCCTAACAACAACATGAGCAAGGAAGCAGGAAAACACTTTTCATACCTTGTGATTGTCTTTAAGATCAGTGGCTAAACATAGATTGCACTTCGTACAGTGGAAGTATTTCTCTCTTGGGCCAATTCTAAAAGTAACAGAGGAGGTCAATGACAATCTTACATAAACATTGACACGTTTATTTGACCCTTCTGATGTTTGATGATGTCATGCAAACCTGCATATCCCGCAGGGCTGGCAGTGGTACTGCTTCTTGTCTTTATCAAAGAGATGGCAAATGTCACAGTAATACTCCCCAAACTTCACTTCACATTCTTTACATATCTGTTGAGCCTGGAGAACACAGAACGCACAAGAGCTCTGAATGTGACCAGAGATGAATGACAATGCATTTGTTTTTATTATTACTTATTATCATCACCATCACCAAACATGGGAGCATGGGGACAGGGGAGCGTTCCAGAAAACAGGTTACGTGACATACTCGGGTATGTTTAAGAGGAAGTAAGCAGATAACCTCAACTTGAGGTTCCAAAAAACTGAGGTAACTTTCAGGGTGTGCAAGATAACCTGCTCCAGAGTGGTTTATGTTTCAGGGTTAGCTTAGTGGGCGTGACAGATTATTGTAATAATATATAATATTGTGCACAAAGTTTTATTTGTATGATATGAAATATATTATTCTAATATGGCTATTGTATTTATTATTATATAAATATTAGCATATACCTCGAGTAAGCAAGGTTTGGGGTTTAGCAGATGCTAAATTAACCTTGTTTTCTGGAACACCCCCCAGGTTGTGTAGAATTCATCCAAGAAAAGTCTATATATTTTTAGACCTTAAATCAATTAAATATGACTATACCTCTTGTATAGTATTGCATGCTGCACATTTGACCTCTCGGACCTTGAATCGGTCCATTTGATGGTTCTCTTCAACATCATGACAAAGTCTGCAAACATAAAACTTCCCACAGCAGGGCGCCTACAGAGAGAGTCAGACCATAAACACATATCAATGTACAATTGCGCATGTATGTATATAATAATAGTCCAGTTAGTGGCACAAAATGTAGTGCACACTGCAAGTGCTTCCGTGTTAAAGCAAGAATGCTGCAGAAACAAAACCAAAAACGATGTATTTCTTTGCCTCTAACGAGACTAAACTAACACATCGCCTTTATGCCAACAGTAATTATATTGTAGTTTATAAAATAATCTTTAAAATTAAAAACCTGTCAATAGCCCGTCAGTGATGTACATCCCTTACAGTTAACGTTAGCTAGTATGCTAATTAGAACGGCTTCAATCACGCGTTCCCGTGCGACCAAGCAAGCACTTACCAAAATAATTAGGCTCACTGTTTTATAGCAGCAAGCAAATGCGAACAACAAAGCCTACATGTTTAAATGTCACTCACTTTTAACAAACAGCTGCGAACGTAATGATCACATCCAACTTCTGTGGCAGCCATGTTTCACTTAAATGCTAGGAAACTTTATTTAAAAGTCCTGCGTTTACAAAGTGTCCTCGAGCTTTTTTAACTGAATTATAAAAAGGAAGAACACACATTAAGTAAAATTAAATATATAAAACTATTATATATTCGATCCATTGTTTTTATATAAAATAACATGCATTGAAAATAACATTTGGTGAAAAACGTCTGTTATTAAATGACCTGCAAACTGAAAAACTCACCTTGGCCTATTTTGGGGGTGTTGTCATGAACTGACCAAAGTGACAGATTGTGCAGCATCTGCCCTGCTAAGATTAAAAACTTGTCCATTGTCTTCCTCTAAATTATTGCTTAATCTGATCTGCTGTGTGTTTAAGCCTTTAAACTCTTTCTATAAACCACTAAGAATGTATAGATATATTCATGTAACATTTGAAAGCATGATAAGTACAGCATATGAACTTGATGTTGTAAAAATAGCTAACATGCTCAGATTTTTTTTTTTTTCAGATGCTCTTGAGGTCTGGAGAGTTGTGCATGTATTTGATAGCCCTATAGTTTGTTATATAGGCTACAGAATTATCTTGCATTGTGTGCTGCTTTTATATGGGGGATAACTATGTTGCGATAAAAAGAGATAAAATATAACACAATTATATACAAATAGAGTAGAAGTGTATATAGATTATTTCTAAAGAAGTGATAAGTGAGGCATATTGATGTAGATGATTGCAAATATCTTAATACAAGTTAATGTTGGGAAAATTCCCCTCTCTTGGAATTGTATTTCCCTCCCCGGTTCTTGATTTCGCCAATGATGAGACTATACAAGAAATTACTCTAAAAGTTATTTAATAAGAATCAGAATGATTGAATGTCCGAGCTCGGGACTCAGAACTGATACAGACATGGCATCTGGGCAGTCCAGAGTGCCTCACAAAAGCAATAACACAAGTTTATATTCTTTGTGGTCATTGGGCCACCTTTACACATTTATTCACTTATTATTAAAAGTTAATAATAAGTGAATAAATATTTATTCTTTCACTTTTTTTTCAAAGAACAATAGATAAGTGTTGGGCAAAAATGCATAAACATCATAGCATTGTAAAAAGCACATGACAAAAATACCACTTACAAACTTAACAGTAATTATTACCTGAGTATCTGAACTTAACAACCCACTCTCTAGACAATTTTTAACAATTTTAGTGAATTATTGTCTAATTGGTATAACTATAGAGGTGTGGTTAAGGGTGGATTTTCATGCTTATTTTTTTTTTTATAAAAATGCTGTTTCCATACGAATCACATATTACAAATTCATACTAAATCTTCACATCATAGGTACGTTTTCTCGTAAGATCGTGTTTTAACTTAATGCTAACTTAAAGGTCTTAGTGACCCGGTTTCCTTAAGTGACTTGGGATTAGTTTTATTATTTTGAAGGCGACTAGACACACTGCATACATTATTCAGAGAAATAGCCAATATATGATATATGATATAATTTCATATCAATAATAAGTGGTGCTAAATTATTAATATTAATTATTAATAGTCTGTATTTGATTTCTGAAGGATCATGTAGCACCAAAAACTGGAGTAATGATGCTAACAATTCAGCTTTGCATTACAAAAATATATTATTCTAGTGCTGTCAATAATTAATGACAATTAATTGCATTTAAGATAAAAGTTTTTGTTTGCATAATATATTTAAGTGTGTGTGTGTATATATATATATATATATATAAACGCACAAACATGCAGTAAATATTAACGTTTATACATGTATATATATTCATATTCTTATATTGTATTATATTATATATAATAAATATACACAGCATACAGATATTATGTAAACAAAAACTTTTATTTAGGATATAATTACTCTCAATTTATCATTTCACATCACTAATTTATTAATTTAAATGTTTTTAAATAGAAAACAGTTATCTGAAATTGTAATAATATTTCACAATATAAATGTTTAACTGTATTTTTGATCAAACAAAATATCTTAATTTTGCCAAACTATGTACATGTAGAAAATACCTAGTTTCTTAGTTTCATTCATGAATTCCTTCACGTCCACTAATTCCTACGTCTGTTTGGCTGCTTGTTTATCCTCTAATAGTAAATACGGTGCTTTCTCTCTAACTACCGTAGCTAAAGAACCTCTAGTTTATAAAAAAAGCATTTGGGTGTTGAAGGTGGTCTTAAAGACATCCATAACTTGGTAAGAGCAGTCATTTATTGACACATTGCATGCATGCCATTACAAAGAACGCAAAGCAGACATCACTATCAAGCAAAAGCTTAAAGGATAATGACATTTAAGTTGAACTCTTAACTCCTTATAAAGAGCATTAGAGCTCTGGCGCTGCCTCCTGCTTGCCTCTTTATTCTTAAATAGGGTAGATTTAAACTCAGTAGAGCACTGAGATTTACAGGCGCACCGTACACTAGCTATCCTCCTCGAGGAGGATAGCTGAAGACCGAAGGATGTTCAACTTTCAGAGAAACAGAAGGCAGAGCCTCTTTCCTAACTGCAAGCTAGCAACCTCGGAGTCAACAGACGACGTGGTTCCATTCGCTAAACAGTGTTTGATGAAACACTGGAGCTCTTTAGGCGAACTACAGACAGATATCTATGACATCTTTGGTGAAGATGAGGAGGTTGAGAAGCACCCGGAACCAACAATGTGGTTTTCAAGCGCCTCACCCAGCAGAAATTGCATGCTCAACCTCAACGTTGGTGGAAAGTCCTACCGCATCACCTATAAAATGGCAGCAAGATACCCACAGAGCAGAATCGGCCGTTTAGCCACCTATACCGACCTCAACATGAAGCTGAACCTCTGCGACGACTACGTGGTGAAGGACAATGAGTATTTCTTCGACCGAGATCCGGATGTCTTTAACAGCATCTTCAACTTTTATAGAACCGGCGTGCTGTGGATCAAGGACGAGCTTTGTCCGAGGAACTTCTTGGAGGAGATCAATTATTGGGGCGTTCGGATTAAATACTCGCAGCGGTGCTGTCGGATCCTTCTTGAGGAGAAACACGACGAGCTGTGCGAACAGCTCAAGGTTCAGAAGGAACTGGAGGCGGAGGTGGACGTCGAAGAAAATGAGGAGGCGTTCAACGACATGTTCCTCGGCGAGACGAGGCGCTCGCTTTGGGACTTCATGGAGAAACCGTTCTCCTCAGTCCCAGCGAAACTAATGGCGGTCGCCTCGAGTATGTTTGTGCTGGTGTCACTGGTTACAATGACTCTGACTACAGTAGAAGAAATGGAGAACATGGCATCTAACGAGTTCAGAGGAAAGCCGTTGGGAGAGTTCGTAGAGACAATGTGCATAATCTTCTTCACCTCTGAGTACCTGCTGCGTCTAGTTTCAACCCCAGATATATGCCGCTTCGTTAGGAGCATGCTTAACGCGGTTGACCTCCTAGCCATCCTACCGCAGTTTCTCCAGTTCGTGCTCGAAAGCTTTGAGACCTTCAGTTCTGGGGCACAAACCACAGACATGGAGACTGTCGGTCAGGTGAGCAAGGTGGGACAAGTGTTACGAATCATGCGCCTAATGCGTATTTTTCGTGTGCTGAAACTGGCACGTCACTCGACAGGGCTCAGAGCGTTTGGCTTCACCTTGAGGCAGTGCTATCAGCAGGTGGGATGTCTCTTCCTCTTTATCGCCATGGGGATCTTCACATTTTCGGCCATGGTTTATAGCGTTGAACATGACGTCCCTCAAACCAAGTTCACAAGTATTCCGCATTCTTGGTGGTGGGCATCTGTAAGTAAACATTACCCTCTTTCTATTAATCATGCAGATAAAGTTGATGTTGAATATAGTTGAATTACTCACCCTCGTGTCTTTCAAAACCAGTGTTACTTCATTTTTTTTTCTGTAGAAAACACAAAAGTAGATATTTATAGAATGCTACAGTCAGGTTCTTAAAGTAAAATTACATTTATTTTCTCTATCCACTTGTCTATTCTTCATCACAGAAGTAAACCTATGGGCATTATAGGTGAATAACAAGAAGAATTGCAGTGTGCAGTAAACAGTAAAACGGTTTGCACTAAAAACCAGTGTGTTCATAATTTAGATAATACATTAAAATAATATGGTAAAATAAAAAAATAGCTGGATGCAGATGAAACCAGGAGCCAGTCCCATGAAATTTACAAATGACCCATTTACAGGAAAAATAAGATTGATAGGAAAATTGATTTTGAATGATTTCAAACATTTAAGACAGACTCACTATGAGCTACAAAGTTGTTAATGGATAATGTATGCTTTTGCTGAAGCCATCAGTTCGCTTTACACCAAATTTGTTTTTTTCCCTCTTGCATGAAGGATTGCAATTAAGTCAGTATAAGATCTAAATATTTGTATGCACAATATGCATATTTTGCAATAAATATAAAATACATTGTTTAAATATATATAAGATTTTTTCCGATATGCTGATTTTTACATTGAGTTGTTTGATTATATTATGTCAGTGCGTCATAGGATTAGAGTTCGTTCTCTCATTAAAGCAGTTAAATACACAGTTTTGTACTTTTGTGTTTTGGTCAAAGTTTCCAATACTTGTTAGCTTCAAGTCAAAGTTTGCAATGTTCTGATTTGGTTTATTAACAAAGACTTCTAAAAATCCTTATGTGAAGAATTAACCAATAAAAGTAGTAAATGGACATAATGGGAACTGTATGTCTACTTTTATAATGTTTCAAGTTGTTTTTGTGCTTCACCACCTATAGTCTCTTTCATCTGCTAAACCTCTCTTTTGGTTCTCTATGTAAGAAAAAAACTCAAAGGTGTTTGGGAAATACACAAGGTAGGGTAAATGAATTGGCAGAATGATAATTTTGATCAGTTTACCATTAATTTCTCATTCCAGGTAAGCATCTCTACTGTAGGCTATGGTGACATGTATCCAGAGACTCTTTTGGGGCGGATCTTTGCCTTTGGCTGCATTTCCTTTGGGATCATTCTGAATGGCCTTCCAATCTCCATCCTCTTCAATAAGTTCTCTGATTACTACACCAAACTGAAGTCTCATGAATACAGTTCAAACATGAAGAACAGAGGAAAGGTTAACTTCATCCTGAGAGCCAAGAAGAAACTCCAAGACTGTGGCTGCACTGAAATGAATGACACTGTTTCATAGAATCAATTTTCTAAAGAGCCTCTTATCTAAAAGTGCCAAAGGACATTTTAAAACAGGTAATAAGTAACGCTGATTTAATTTATGAAGTGGTACATAGGCTACTTACAGTCTGTTACTCCTCATCTCCTGTTCCTTGTGCTTTATCAATTGTTTAGCTTTTATGGCATGAACAAATCTCTGACAATAAAGTTGTCCTCTACTACAGTATTAAGTAACCTACATTTTAATGCTTGGACGTCATGCTTTTCTCATTTTTCGTTACAGAATCACATTTATCCACAAAACACCGATGCTAACCTGCTTTATCTTCACTGTTGACGTTCTGCCTAACCTGGACTTTTGAACTTGACCTGACTGACAACCAAAATAGTAGATTAATCTAATTTACAGAGTTCCCATGACGCGTCCAATTAACCGAATTAACGCTGTATTTAGCCTCCAAAGACCAGGCAATACTTTATTTGTTCTAAGCAATTCCAGTGTCCTCTTTCATTATATATTTTGGATACACGTTTATTTACAATATTACATTAATTATACAGATAAGTAAATGAATAAACGAACCTCTTTATTGATCGCGCAGTGGCACTCCAAGCCTGTAGAGGGCGGCGTGACGTCACTGCGCACATAAGCGTCTCTTCTTCGCGTGGCGCTCTTGCGTTTCTCTGACCTCTGCAGACGGTCCTGAACTCCGGTGAAATGGCTCCTCCAGTGCAAGTGTCGCCGTTGATTAAGGTTTGAATTCACAAATCCATTATTCTGGATGTTTAGGACTCGTTTTAAAGAAGAAAAGCGTCTTCTTTCCCTCCTTACTGTCGTGTTTCTCTCAGAAGTCAGAGCGCACAGTAATGTGTTGACACGGCCTGCATACTGAAAGTCATGATATTTCCTTAACTTTCTGTTAAGAAAACATAATTGTGGGTATTAATGAATTTTTTTTTATTGTTTTTAGACAGCCAGGTGGTCTGCATTGCTCATTGGCATTATTTACGGGAAGCGCAGATATGGTAAGAACCAGCAGAATGACATTCTGTGGACTTGTTAATATTAGGGTTGCCTACATGCATTTATATATATATATATATATATGCAGGTGGCTTATGGAGGTCACATTTAATTGTGTTTAACAGATTCAACAAACATCTCAGTATGTTTCTGTACAACAGAAGTACAGATGGTGTAATTAATTTGTTTTAAACTATTATTATTATATGAAAGAAAACTAGTGACTGGTATATGAAAGATTGTTTTTACCACTGAATAAAGTTAAAAAGAAATGCATTTGCAACTTTTTAATCTCACAGTTCTTCCTTTTTTGTAATTCTTAGTTTATATTTGCAGTTGCAAGGGGGAAAAAAGCCATAAATGTGAGATTTAAAAACAGATATTTTATTCATAAGTCATATTGTGAGATTAAAAAGTTGTAATTACTTTTTAAATGTTCTTTTTATCTTTCTTTTTGTGTGTGTATTCTGTAGTGAAAACAACTTTACATTTAAAAATGCCACTGCATGTGTTGCTGAGTTTACACACTCGATGAAAACCTCGCATTTTAGTTAAAAGCTTTTTCTTTGTTCTGCAGATAATCTGAAACCAATTGCAGAGGAGGAGAGGAGAATAGAAGAGGAGGAGAAGAAGGTACGAGAGGAGAAGGAACGCATTGCTAAACAGCTAGCAGAAGGTAAGGTTTACTCTTGGTAGTGCGATTCTTCTGCAGCTTAAGCGTTTGGTTGTACTGACTCTAAATATTTTTATCCAACAGCTAATGAGGACACAATCTTGAAGTGAGCTGCCCAAAATGACACCTGTATCTCTTATATTGTAAAGATCTTGTTACCTGTCTGGATAGAGAATGATGCTTGTATTCTGCCACTTTTACAGTGCCCTTTCACAGTTTTCCTGTTGATTCATTTGTGAAATACCTGAATACATGCAAATATGTGTATAAATTTCTTCTGATCTGACACTGTTGATTCTTTCATTGAAGAACCTCTGATAATAATGTGACAGATGTAATGTTAAGAGTTCCACACCATTATTTATTAATAAATTGTTAATCCCCATTTCTTTGCCATTTTGATATTTTAAAAATCAATTCACCGCAGCATTTATTATTAAAATTTATTCTGTTTTTAAAAATCATTCTGAGGAAATCATGAAAATAAAACATCAGGTTGTTCAAAAATTCATCATACAATCTTGATCTCAAATAGAAAAAAATACCAGTGGATTGTCTTGTATGAATAATGAAAATATATAAGCAGACACTGCACAGAAAGACTTGATTGAAAAAATGAATGTATTTTCAAGGTAAATGGCTGTAGAATCAGATAAACACATGTCCTAAATGACATGTGGAAACTAAACTAAACTGTTTGGACACTTGACATTTTAGTCAAACCAGTCTCATCCTGTTCTGGTGAATGTCTTTGCTCAAAATAAGATACAAAGTGAACCATGTTGTATGTGGTCATAAAGTCTAATCAAGACTAGTGGTTCTCCGAATATTTCTCAGTGATAGAATATTCTCCGTTTCTTTCCCAGTAATCCACGGCTCTGACTCTATAATAACCGCTCACCTCCAAACTCTCTGCGGAGAGAAAAACACAAGCAGGTCAATATGGATCAATGCTTGAAGTTAAATATTCTGAATCTGGCCAAAGTAATACCTGGAGAATAAGTGTAGTATGTAAAAATAGTGTCTCTGTGGTTAATCCTCTGGAAAGTCGTCTCATTTTTGGAGAATTCCACTTCATACGTTTTTATACACCTAAAAATAATGTTATGTTTAGAACTCCTGAATGAAGAACGAGTATGTATGTTTATTAGCAGGTCTTACTTTGTGCCGATGCAGTGATCCTTCCAAATGATCAGAACCTGTCCTTTGGTGATGGTGATGAAACGCACCCCGTTTACCTGTGGAATGATAACCATTAAAACCAAACCACATGGTTTCTCAATCTCTGCAAAGAACAACTTGCACAAGTTTTGCAATCACACTTTCAAATGAATTTCATGTACAGAATAACATTTTTGAGGCGTAGAGAAACAAGAAGATGCAATGAAATCACCCCACATCATGACTGATCATGACTCAAGGAAATTTACTATGCTTTATGCGGATCATGAAGGGATGCTTTTAAACAGTAGTTGACATATATGCTGTACACTTGTTTTGAAAATGTGATTCACACATTTCTCTCTTGATAGAGCACTCATATTTTAGCTAAAAGCAACAGTCTGAACTTGTGGATTATTGTAATGTTTTAATCCGCTGTTTGGACTCTCATTCTGACGGCACCCATTCACCGCAGGGCATCAACTGGTGAGCAAGTGACAGAATGCTGACTTTCTCCAAAGAAACACCTTGAATGGCCCAAGTCAATTTTTAATTTTTTTGCCTTTTAGAAGTTTTTAAGATTATGAGAAATACAAATTCAGTCCTGTGTGTTCAAACCTCTGGTAATAAAAAAACTTTGGTGCCACATGGATAGAAAATTAGACTGCTGTAATGTTATTGTTATGTCATATTACCACTAACCTGGTTCGGTGCTTCCTTAGACTGAGCACAAACGTGTACAAGCAGCACTGAGGGGACAGGAAGTGCTGCCTTTAGCGTCAGAGAGCCATCGGATGGGACCGGCAGAGGTCCATCAGTCTGTGGATCCTACGGCATACACATCAAAGACTTAACACAGTATTCGTCTTCTAGCTGTTTTGTAAACGGTAATAAGAAAACTGTTTTGGGTGCAAGACACCTTAAGTTAAATTATAAAAAGTGAAATAAAATATTCACTATGAAAGTGTGTTATGAAGAAGTGTGTGTGTTGAACCTCCTGGCTCCGTAGCTGTGTGAACTGTTGTGCGGTGGGATAGTCAGGGCTGCCCATGTTCTCCCACAGTTTAAACGGGTTTGTCACATTATTATCCATGTAGTACGTCACATACATCAGGCCTACAAACACAGACAGGATAAAGCTGTACATATTCTATTCAGTTCTACATCCTTAAGCAATGTTTTTTTTGTACAAGGTGCTGGTTTGTAGTGACTGACTCTTTCGCTGAGGTATTCCAGCGAGGTGCAGGGTGATGATGTCGGCGGTGGAGGAGGTCTGGTTATCTCTGCTGTTATAGAGCAGGATGGTAGTCTGCCAGCTGTCGGCTGTGTACGGCACCTGAGGCACATGAACGGTGGCCAGCGCACCCACTGATGAGTTCACTTCAGAGCTGTCAGTCAACACCTCAGCCTGCACCTGAGTCTCACCTAAATCAATGTGATGACATCACAAATAATACCTAACAATTACACAGTGGTAGGTGTTAGAAGATACCAATATTGTAATAAATATAATATTTAATTATTATTTTTCGGAAGTTCATCAATAATACAAATAAAAATAGAATTAAATAATTTAGATTATTTTATTAAATATAAAACTGAATTATTATAAATATAAGATTTTGGTTAAAACACGTTTATGGGAAAATAAGCAATTTAAAAAATATGCAAATTTGAATTAAAATAAATAGAAAAACTAAAATAGCATTAAAATATCAACATACGACAAATTATTTTATTTTTTATATTATAAATATTTAATTTTATTTTGTTAAATATAATATTGAGTTAAAATATATATATATATATTAGAGCTGTCAAACGATTAATCGCGATTAATCGCATCCAAAATAAAAGTTTTTCTTTA
>JAUCMS010000095.1:156901-176577 GCA_032357445.1 Enteromius radiatus | reverse complement strand
ATGTAAAGAAAAACTTTTATTTTGGATGCGATTAATCGCGATTAATCGTTTGACAGCACTAATATATATATATATATTTTTTTTTTTTTTTTTTAATCAAAGACAATATTGAATTGTATTCAATATAATACAAGGATTTGGTCAATATATCACACAGTATACCCTTCTTAATAGAAAAGTAATTCAAAGTTTTAACCCATTTGACATAATACATCCGAATGCATCAAACACATCTGCAATTGAATTTGTTTTAAAGATTTATAAGAAATATAATCTACAGTTGCAGTTAAAAGTGGGGAAATATAAAACATTGGGGAAAATAAGGAATTTTGTATCTAGGATTAATTTCAATACATATTGGGTTGCAATTTTGTAACCGTATTAGCGTTCCTGTACTGTTGTCTTGATAAATGTATGCAATGTGAACAATTTGCTTGTATGACAAAAATGAAAAAGAATTATAATATTATATTATATAGTCGTTTCTACTTGGTACATTTTAATTGGTACATTGCACTAACTTTCATTACCTAACAATGCCAACAGGCCCATCACAGACAGGACCGGTTTCCGTATTAACTGCACATGATGTGGGTTTGTGTTGTTGATCTGGAACCGGGCGGTGAGAGTGCGCTGGGTAAATGGGTGTGGGTGGTAACTAAGGAAAGCATTGTCATTGCTAAGCAGCGTATAGTTGACGGTACTGTTCTGGTCAGCGATGAGCAGGTTCTGATGCTGTGAGATGACCTATAACACACCAGAGACATAAAAGGAGACTTTATATACATATTTGCCAAACATTTTCATGGAGTTTTTGATATTAAGGAATGGGTTCAGGACAATATGACAAAAAAAAAAGATGCTGAGTAGGGAATATTACCTTAAGTAAATCATATTTCACATACAACGGTCTACCTTAAGCACCATGGCTGCATAGGTGACATCTGCTCTCCAGGTGAGTGGTTTGTTCCAGCCAACCAGTGGATCTGCCTCGTCATTGTAGATCGGCACAGAACGAAACTGTGGAAAGCGCTGCTGGATCTCCCGGACAGTGGCCACTTCCTGCTGCAGGATGGGTAACGAGCTGCCACCTCCCTGAAAAAAAACAAATACATACATACATTTCCTTTATTTATGTGTGGAACATTAGTAAGATATAAACAGATTTCCAAGATCAAAATTCAGAATTATGAAAACAACAAAAAAAAAAAAGTAAAAATGGCAAAAAGTATGATACTGGATTTAAGAGATCCTCTGCTAAAAAAAAAAAAACTCAAATTATAAAAAGAAAAAACTGAACTGCAGGATTTAAAATCAGAAGAGATCTATACTCAGAACTCTGAGACACAAAAAACAGATTTGTGTGATATAAACTCATAATTATTTGTTTAAATATAAACAGATTAATTACAAATGATAAACTTAGAATTGTGAAATACTAATTCAGATTTGTGAGATATACTTATTTGCAATATATAAATTCAGAATTCTGACACAAAAGTGGCGCAATTACCTTTCGGATTTTTTTTTCCATCTAGGTCAGGACTGAATTACACATCATATATTTACATTTTATTATCACTCACATTGTAGTATCACTATAGGCCTTATGCAGTGCACCTTCTTATGTAGGGCAATGTAGTCTAGCCGTACGCCCGTCTCTCCAGTGAAGTAGTTTGTGCCGTTGTAACAATGCTGTAGCATTTCCCAGCAGTATGGAGAGTGTGGCGGAGAATGACAGGAGTCTCCCGGACCTCCAAACTTCAAGAGAGGACTCGCCGCACGAAGTCCCTCAGAGCAGGCATCATAATAGTTTAGAAACCCTGAATGAGTAGAGACAGAAAAATTCATGTTCACAACATTGAGGCTGGTGGGTTGCCCTCGGCAGAACTAATTCTTCTATGTGGTAGAATTAAATTAAAACTTGTCAGACACTTTCTTGTTTTGTCCACACCACGAAAAGGCGTGTTTGAGAACAAACCATGTGCAGAAATACAACACAAAACACAAGCACAGTTTTTCAGTTTTTAGCAATTAATCCAGACAGGATGTGTGGTTGTCTTTATCCAGTCAATGTTATTGACTTTATAAATACGCAAATCAGACAAAAAAACCCATCTAGCTAAACTTCCATTTAAATTTTTGAAAGTAATAAATGTAACTTTTATTCAGCAAATGTATTAAACTGATCAAAAGTAATAGAATAGACATGTTTTAGAATGTTATACTGGACACTAATAGAATGTTACAAAATACGTTTAAAATAAACACATCGTAGTTTCCACAAAGAATATTAAGTGGCACAACTGTCTTCAACATTAATAGTGATAAGAAATGTTTCTTGAGCAGCAAATCAGTATATTAGAATGATTTCTGAAGGATCATGTGACACTTAAGACCAGTGTAATGCTGAAAAATCAGCTTTACATCACAGAAATAAAAGACATTTTCAAAAATATTTAAAATAGAAACATGTTAATTCCAATAATATTTCACTTTCACTGTTTTAATCAAATAAATCAATCCAAACTTTATATTTAGCACTTCCACAAAATGTAATATACACGTTTGCCCAACATACAGACATAAACATGGAGCTTGGTTCAGTTTAGTGCAAACAAATTACATGTGTTTATTTTAACATCTCCCCTCGAATATAAAATATATAGCTGCAATTACAGGGCCTGAGGCTTTGGTACCCATATGTCAGGGTCCTGTAGGGTCTCAGCATAAGTTGTCAAAATTTGGACAACTAGGACTACTGTATTATTAACTCGAGATGGCATCTTAAATATGCAGCACTCATGGCAGGATGTTCAAAAACCAAAAATGTAATGCAATACAAAATGCAAACTTATAAAACTAATAAAAATAAATGCTGCTTAAAATATCCAAACTAAAATAAAAATATGAGAATAAAAATACATAGTTGGCTAGTTAGTTTTACATTTTTATGTGGTGCTGGATGGTTTGAGACCAACAATTAAATAAATTCCATCGTTGATGAAAGATTGACAGGATTTTATTAGACTGTACCTTGGATGGACACAGTGATGTTGTCAAAATCATGGTTGTTGGGCTCATTCCATGTCTCAAAGTTCCACTGAGAGACAAAGCCGAGTCCGTATTTCCCTGCACACATAAAACAACAGACACAAATACAGTCAGAACTGCTGAAGATCTGAGCTAGTAAACAAAACAGTAAAATCCCACAAGAGGTCATTTATGATCCCCTTCTAAAACATTACGACTTTAGTCTCATACTCACATATGTATCTTTTGGCGATCAAATACACCAAATTCCTCCATTCAGTAACCTGACTTTTGTCCTCAAAGTTGCTGAAGCTGTCGGACACGCTACCCATCAGTTCAAAGCCTTTAACATAAAGCAACCATGTTTAACGCAAACCATAATTCTATAGTACACAAGTGAATTTTCCTGTAATATTTAAAAATATACCTGGCTGCAGTCCATTCTGCCAGAGAAGGTCAATCAGCTGGTCTAAATGAGTGAAGTTGTAGTGATATTCTCCACTATAAACTCTAAATGAAATTCAGAGACAGAATCTTAGTACTACAGTACATTAGATCTAGTTTAACAGACATATAATATAAAGCATTTAATTAAAGATTTATTATCTTGATATGATAATGATTTATGAAAGAAAACATAATCGTATTATAATAAACAGCACTACCTATTTTCAAGGTCACCCAAAAATGTATATAACACTGCATGTATATGCATATTAATATAAATATCAGCATATTAGAAAGGATCATGTGACACTGAAGACTATGTGATGCTGAATATTTAGTTATGCATCACAGGAATAAATTCCATTTTAAAATATATTCAAATATAAACCAGTTAATTTGTGATAATAATAACCCCAAACAGAAACACATGGCCTTGAAAATAATGCCTATTAAGATCAATCCTATTAACATGAAGTCTGTGTCAGGTAATACGGTGTAACTGACCGTGCAGACACCAACTCCAGCATCCAGTGTATCCGCACCTGTTGGATTCCTCTGTGCGGCACAGAGCCGATCAAAGCCAGATTCATCTGCTGGTCTGGACTCAGATCATACAGATGTGCATTACCGTGCGGCTGTGGAGGGCTGCAAAAACAGAAGCCCACTAAAACAATTACACAGGCAAAGTTTTCCTGGAAAGTGCTTGAAGATATTACTATATTACCACACATGTACTTTTACATGTAGTATAGTATGGTAGATGCTAAGTATATTATACTGTATACCATTTATGCATGTGCTATCCTGTGGTCTCCTTTACTTATAAAGAATATGCAATATATGCAGTGTACTTGTTTCCCTTACAACAGTGTGCCAGTTACTGTGATTCTAACAGAAAGTAATACTACAGTAATGAAATTCACATAAACAATAGTAGCACCATGGTACTTTTTGCGATAATATCAACTGATACTCTCTATATCATGGTTGTTGTTATTATGTGTAAGGGGTCTTTTACAACCGATTTACCAACCAGAATCCAGTGCTTCTCCAAAAGTGCTTCAAGTTTCGCAGTGGCTTGTCAACATTCACTTGAATCTCCACAGATGAAGCTAAAACAGACTGCTGCTGTTTTATCACCAGGACCGATAGAAATATGGTCCATGTGAATGAACGGTGTTTACATCTGTACATGCTGCTGACGTCACTTACAAACACTCACGTTCACTGTACAGTTTACCTTAACAACTTCAAAGATATATTATCTAATGTTTGGCGTAACGGAAATCGTATTCGGTGACATTAAAACACATCTTCACACAACTTTTGTGCTCATAAAATGTACGGACTTCCATCTCCGCTCTTCAGTAAAGTTGGTGCAGTGACGTCATTGACTGGCGACTGGTGTTTCTAACAGCTGAATGTCGCGGCCTACTGGTTTAAATGTGAAATGAAAATGAAATGACACTTTTTACAGTTAGGCCACCCTCTGGTTTTATTAATCTTTAGTCAGGTTAAATTTACTCGCATTGCTATTTTTATAGAATAGATAACATGCCGATAGAGCAGCGGAATCAATTATACACACACCCATGCTAATATTCATTATCTGAAGCAATTTGAAGCTTGATGCTGTAGAAAGAAAGGTGTGGAAGACATTTCCAGGCCCCTTTTATTGTGACTAATAAGCTTTGTATTTAATAAATATTGTCCTAACAGGCAACGCTTAATTCATTCAAATCACGAGTTTCAGACTAAATGGACATAAACTTTAAAAAATGGAATCAAATGAAGGAATTTATTTTATTTTACTCCCCTTTGCAATTTCATCTTAAAATGCTGAGACAATAAAGGCAACAACATTCCATAAGAATAAACAATCAAAAGCAAGTCATATGAATGAGTCTTGTTCTGATGAGATTTATTTAAAAGAAATTAACAGACTCAAAAAAAAAAAAAAAAAGTTCCATTAAAATACAACTCAAATAGCATCGTTAAACACAGTCAGTTTTACATGTTTTCTTTATACTACCTGTACATTAGACTTCACAATTGCAACTATTTTCAAATAACTTAAGTAACTTGTTTTTAAAAGTGCAAATTCATAATTCATACATGGGAATTCCAAGACGTGGGTACATGGGAAAGTTCACATTTCCATTGTGCAACAAGAGTGACAAAGAATGAGTGAGTGAGTGAGCGATGAGTGAGTGAGTGAGTGTTGAAACGCAGTGTCTGACTATGATTTCTGCTCTGCTCCTGTAGAGGACTGAGGCGTGCTGTCCGGCTTTACTATCTGATAAGTGATGAGATACTCTGGGTAGGCCTGGAAAACAACAACAAAACCACATATCAACACATCGGTCACATGAATACTCTTTTGGAAGGGAGCTGTGCATTATTGGATGAGAACACACAAACTGAATTGAGCTGAATAAAGGACACTCCTTTCTAGATGAATCAAATATGTTCACAAAGGAACAAGTTTTGTAACATCCAACACTGAACTGAACTAACATTGTTTTTTAAGCAGCAGCTTCTGTTTTTCAGCCGTACCTGTTCTCCACGGTAGATCACGTATTCGGCATAGGCCAGGCCGTTGACACTGGGACGGCCGATCACAGAATGATGTCCAGGGGGTGCGTGGGCCATCTTCATGGCGCTGAACTGCAGGAAGGACTTTCCCAATGTTACACGGCAGAACAACATTTGCCTGTGGGAAGTCAACAAAGAGGAAAATATGAAAAATGTCTAGTGCAGTAACAAGTAGTGCTTATGCTGCATCTCTTATCGTGTCATGTGTGTTAATGTACCTGTGGCACACATAACAGGAGCGATCTTTGTGAGTGGGGCAGCCTGTGCCGCCACCGATCCCATAGACGTACTGGTTACTCTTAGAGGAGTTCTCTGCAAAATATATGCCTGCTCCAAACATGCCACCGATGTATGCATGACGCTCATCAAACCCTTTATGGATGATGGCATTTATGAACGGAGATCCTGAAAAAAAGAATTGCAAAAAGAGGTTTAGAATTAAGAAAACTATTAAAATTAGATAAAACCTAGAGTACAAACTTGTGTTGTGCATTTCATTAATAAAACTTGGAAGGTCATTTGGTATTAATCATACATTTTTATCATAAATAAAATAAAAGCAGTAACGCTGTGAATTATTTTCCAATTTAAAGTATTGGAATATATTTTCAAATCATACTAATATGCTGATTTGCTGCTTAAAAGCATTTTTATTATCAATGTTGAAAACAGCTGCTTTTTTTTCCCAAGTCAATACGTTATGAAGAGAAGCATCAGATGACTTACCATGAAACAGCATTCGTTCATTGTGATGGTTGTGATTCTCGTCTGCGATCTCTTTCTGTCTGTGTGTGTATCGCTCTCTCAGTTTCTTATTCACCACTTTCTGGATCTACAGGACAATTTCTGTTAGATTTTGCTCAAGAGTAGAAGAGATATTTATGATATCAAATATGAAACTGAATATTTACAAAACAATGTAATCATACAGTATGTTTATGTGACATACCTAACACCTCTTTTAGAAGAGTTAAATATAGCTAATGTTGGTGTGTTTTACCTTGATGATATTGTATCGACTGAAAACACCACCTGCGTTTCCTCCGTCCCTGTGCTCCCGAATTGTGCTTTGCATCTATAACCAAAAAAACAAACAAACAAACAAAACACTCACACACAGCTGAAGCAGACGAATACAGCCAAGAGCTACCAGTGTTTATGTTCGTACCTCTTCCTCAACAGACTGAAACTCTTTATCGTCCACAGCCAGGTCGATCAAAACTGTGCCCTGATTGGTGCAGTGGAACGTCAGGTATGGGTTGGCACCTGTGCGTACAGATAATAGGATTTAAATGTAATAAAGACACACAGAGCAGGAGAAGCATCATTTTGGTACATTTCTATGAGATACACTTACCCTGCTGTCCTCCTAGCAGCCTCTCGATGCCTTTGATGAGTTTATGACGGTGTCCGTAAGCATTGATGCCGATCTCCTTGAGTTCCTCATGACCCATATCGGCCAACACGTCCAGAGTGATCTAATGGAGATGACATTAAAAACATGAGATGATCCAGCGCAAATACAGAACAAATCATCAAAATCATCTCTGATTTTCTCACCTGTTCTCTCTCAAAGATGTCCCTCAAATGCTCAAGTCCCAGACTCTTCAGGAATTGTGAGATGTTCATATCCAGGACAGCCACTGAAAAAAAAGATGAAATGGCAGCTCTTTTAATGGAATCAAAATCATACAGTGCGATCAGTGTAGTCTGATGCCCAAACAAATGACCCGTATGAGGCTGTTCTTATAGTGAATCAATAAATGTAGTCAGATTCCGAAACAAACGACTCAAATTAGATTGTTCTTTAGTGAATCAATGTAGCCTGTTTCCTGAGCAAATGACTCTTATCAGGCAGTTTTTCATAGAGAATTAAAATCATACAACAAAAGTCTGATCGGCAAACAGATGTTCTTTTAAATGATTCAAAGCCATACTCCACAATCAGTTGTAATCTGACTTCCAAATAAAAGTACTCTGAGATGTTTATTTTGTTTCTTACCATCTCCTTCCTTGCGGTCGGTTCCGGAGGCCCCATCAGCCGGTCCTGTAGCCCCTCCACTGGCCCCCTCGCTGAGGGGCCCGGCCAGGTTATCAATGCTGGAGGCAGCAGAGAGGCAGGAGGGAGTGGAGGCGGGTGATATGAGAGCGGCGCTGAGCACGGTGGCCTGCGGTTTGAAACAGCTGGGCAGGGCATCAGGGGGCATGGCGTCCATCAGCAGAGCACGGATATCATCAGCCTGACAGACACAGAGAGCAGATGAAGGACAATCAACTTCATACCACAGCCAATACAGAATCAAATTTGATTTCAAATAAGATTTAATCAACTTTTTCATTAAAGAAAAAAAAAAAAAAGATTTATTGACTAATTCAACTGAAGTCAACAGGAATAGTTCACCCAAAAAGGATGTGCAATTTATTCACCCCAAAGCCATCCTAGGTGTATACCACTTTCTTCCTTCAAAATAATGGCCACTATCCACCAGCATTACCAAGCCTGGAAGAGACTGTTCTTCAAGTCACATACACCTAGGATGGCTTGAGGGTAAGTAAAAAAAACCTGAGCAATTTTAATTTAACTATTTAATTGTAACTATTCCTTTAACTACAGTACTATCAGCTGCTGTAGTGATGTTTACCGTGGCCAGATCCAGAGCTGTCTGTCCCTCCTGGTTCTTCATGGTTGGATCAGCGCCATGTGCCAGCAGCAGCGCACACAACTGTGTACGGCCCTTCTGCGCAGCCTCATGCAGCGGTGTGAACGCCCACTTGTCTGTGGCGTTCACACATGTGTTATACTTGATCAGGAGGGCAGCAATATCCACATGCTGGACAGAACAGATACAGCAATTACAGAAGCAGTATACATGGTACAAGTTCATATGCATACTGCTAGACAGTCAAAACATGTAATAATTAGTGATTTTGAGTATGGTTAAGTAAATTTAAGTACACTTCTTAACTTTATATCCATCTAAGAATCTACAAAGATATTAAGCAGCACAAATGTTTTCAACCATGATAATGAACATAAATGTTTTTTTGAGCAACCAATTTACATTTTAGAATATAACACTGAAGACTGGAATAATGATGTTTAAAATTCAGCATTATATCTTATTTTAAAAAAGTATTCAAAATGTTAACATGTTATTTTAAATTTAAATAATATTTAATAATATTACTGGATGTTCGATCAAATAAGTGCAAGTTTAAAAACTTTACCAACCACTAATATTTGAACAGTAGTGTATATTTTGCCTGGAATTATTTTATCCTACAAAACCCTTTTCTTATAGATGAAGTCATTTATCCATACTAAGTCCTTGGCCATTCCTGCATCCCCTATTCTCTCACCCCATATGAAGCAGCGTTATGCAGAGGGATCAGTCCTCCTTTATCCTGAGCATTCACATCTGCTCCGTGCTCCAGGAGATACTCGGCTACCTCCAGGTTATTGTAACCAGCTGATTGAAAAATTAATGATTTCATCCTTAAACCACCAGAAAGATTAAACAAATGCACATCGAATGAAGAATGTGGCTTATTCTAAGTTACCTGCAAGGTGCAGTGGTGTGGAGTTCCTGCCCTGTGTGTCTCTGCAGTTGATATTCTCAGGGCTGCAGAGCTTCTGCACTCGGGCCAAACATCCCTTCTTGGCGGCATCTAGCAGGGCTGCATCTCCACGAAGAAGGTCCTGAATGTCTGTGTCTCCGTCCTGCACCATGTCCAGAGCTGTGTTGCCATCACGGTTCTTCTTAGACGGGTCTGCACCGTGCTAAAGAGAGAATAGAGGTGTTACTGCAGAAGGCCTGTGTTACTGAACTGAACATCATTAATATAATACGACATTTTCTCAAAATCACAGCATTCATAATTATGCCAACACGTGCATGAGTTCTCCATCTGATGCATCAAACCTTGAGCAACAGTTTGCAGATCTCATATTTGCCCTTGGCTGCAGCCTCATGTAGTGGTGTGAACTTCCAAAGGTCCGCCACGTTCACAGACGCTCCATGTCTCACCAGCAACTCTGCCACCTCATAATGACCGTACGAACACGCATTGTGCAAAGGAACCAGACCACTGACAAAGAAAGAGAACAAATGAAAATCAGACAATGTGCAACGACAGTCATGCTAATTCAGATGAAGATAATCGTACCCTTTATCTTTAGCGTGTACATCGGCCCCATGATGCAACAGGTATTCCACCACAGCCACACGGTTGTAGCCTGCGGCAAAATGCAGCGGGGTGGAGTGACGGCCCTCCAGGTCACGACAGTTCACGTTTTGAGGGGAGCAGAGTTGCTATGGAAGACACAAGAAAAAATGGCATCAAATGAATAAAAGTCCCCCATTTTGACAACACTGACTTTTAACTTGGTAAACTTTGAAAGTGTTATTTACCTTCACTGTATCAAGGTCTCCGGCTTTAGCAGCCTCGAGAAAGCGGTAATCCACATCCGAATTTCGAGGAGGAATGTTCTCTGGAGAAATAAATGCAGAAATATGTAATTCAATGTGACGTCAGGATAAACGGACAGTTAATTCATTAATCACACTGTAATAAGAGTTATAGAAGCGATGCTGTAATAGTACCATTGAGTATTTGCTGTACGGCTTCATTGCCCATCTGTGATGCAGTAAAGCCCTGCAGTGACACGATTGACGGGTCGGCTCCGTAACTCAGCAATTGTCTGCAAGTCTGAATGTGACCGGCGAGGGCCGCCCTGTGCAGGGCTGTCTGACCCAGTGTGTCCACAGCATTCACCTAAACACACACAAAGGCTTGTTATAATAGAGAGTATGACGCAGCATCATGTTTTCAGCACTGATAATTGTAAGAAATGCTTCTTGAGCAGCAAGAATGATTTCTGAAGGATCATGTGACGCTCAAAATTCAGTTTTGCGTCACAAAAATAAATGATATTTAAAAATAGGTTATGCAAACTCTTCTCTTTTAGTGAATTCATTCTTATTTAAAATTATATTTGACCATTACAGTTTTCTCTGTATTTTTATTTCTTTAACTTTTAGTTTAAAGCATTTTCAAAAAATGTCATTATAAGCATTGACAATCTCTCTACACTGCATAATAAATATTTACATTGCGTTTACACTTAGTTTGTTATAATCAGAGGATAAGCTTGCAGAAATCATGCCATTTTGGGTAAATTCTGACTATCTGAAACTAACTGGCTGACGCAACCTTCAATGAGATCCAGAGTGCAAAAATGAAGAGACAGGTACACATTTTGTTTTTAAAAGTTAAATTTGCTCCATCCCAGAGTCTTTGTTACATATATATATATGCATTTTCCTTAAATCATCCTGGTGACCCATCTTTAAGCCGCGGATGGGCCGGAACCCAGGGTTTGAAAGCCACTAGCATAGCACAAACTATTTGACTTGATCAATGTGTTACTTACAAATTAATTTCCCATTATATATTATATTATATTAGTAGATGACAAATTGCAAATTGGCTAATTATCTCCCAAAACAGAACTCATAATGAATTAGTTCCCTGCAGTGTGAGGATACTTGTACCTTTGCTCCATGTTTTTGAAGGACTTCAAGCACGTCATTATGACCTCTTTCAGACGCAACGTGGAACGGAGTCATAAAACTAGAAAGAGAAAGAACATGTGATAATCCCTTGCAATTTATTTGTAACTATTTGTGAAATTGACTAGCAATTTCGTATTACAGATTCCAATTTTTTAAAAATAAACTGTTCAACATTTTTTTTTTCCCACATCTAAAGTTGAAGACTCACTCTTTGTTCTTCTCGTGAATGTTGGCACCTTTCCGCAGCAGCAGCTCTGTGACCTGTTTGCGTTTTGGATGAGGAGAGGCTACGGCGCAGTGCTGAAAATATCATAAAACATTTTAATAAACACACTATTAAAACCCTCAGGATTCAGAAGAGACCATGTAAAGTGCTCACCAGAGCAGAGTCATGTGAGTGAGGGTGTTTGAAGCTGATGATCTCTTGAGTGGTTTTCTTGACCTTTGCCATGTCTGCCTCACGGGCTGCTTGCAATAGCGAGTGCCCTTTGAACTCATCTAGATGAAATAAAATCAAAAAAAGTCAACTGATTACTAATTAAATCACCCTGCATCTTGAAACAAAATGCAAAAAAGGCCAATATTGCCCAATGTGATAAAGAGGAGTTAAAAAAAGTAAGATTTCTTTTGTTTTTACAAAATAATGACATTTTTTATTACACACATATCAGATCCCACTCAATTTTGGAATCGGCACCCTAAAATTAGTAAGCAACAAGTATTGGATATTCATCTGAAAAGACAGCAGCAGGAATGTCACTTACAGGTAAGTCTCTCTTTAAGTTCAGGTGTGGGCGCCACATCCACCGCGCTCTTGCCGTGGCAGTTGAGCAGTGTGGGATCAGCGCCGTGACTCAGCAGCAGTGAACACACCTCCACTCGATTCTTACTGGCCGCCTCGTGCAGCGGTGTAAACTGCCACAGGTCCATGGCGTTAACGCACGCCCCATGCTGTGAGCGAGACAAGCGGGAAACCATTTATAATGTGTATTTTTGTAACTAATAATCAAAACAATAAAGCACCTGTGGTTATATCAGTGCTGGGGGAGCTAATACATTGTGATCAGTAAATGTTGACTGGATTGTTTTCTTTACCTTCAGCAGGAGCTCTGTGACCTCGTAGTGACCATAAGAGCAGGCATTATGCAGAGGAACTAGACCACTGATAGAGAAAGAGCAAAATGACCTTTCAGAATGATTCAAAAGATCACGCTTACAGCATTTAAAGACTCAACACAGACTCAAAAACACCCATGTTTGCTTTCTCGATGCATATTTCTAGTGCAAATTATTCAATTTAAATAAATTACATATGTAATAAATTGTTATATATAAGTTGGTAAGTTTTTTTTGTGTTATTCTTTAAAAAAAAGATTGCATTTATTTGATCAAAAATACAGTGAAAACAGAATTATTGTGAAATATTATTACAATTTATAACAATCGTTTTCTATTTTAATAGATTACCAACATTATTACTCCAGCATCACATGATCCTTCAAAAACATCTCAAGAAACATTTCTTATTATCACTGTTGAAAACAGTTGTGCTGATTAATATTTTTATAGAAATCGTGATTTTTGTTTTATTCTTTGATGAGTAGAGTTTATTAGAACATGGTTTATTTTTAAATAGAAATCTGTTTCTATTCCATTTCTGAGACATTTAATTCTTGCTAAATAAAAATATTAGTTTCTTACTGACACACACAAATAACTTTTTACTATTCAATTAATTCCTAATGGGTATCAGTCTCTTTTACTTAATGTTTTAAATGTGTCATATTTCCATGTTGACTTATACATACTTGACACCACATGTTAAAGAGAAAAGAAGAAGGTTTTGCTCACCCTTTGTCTTTGGCATGGACGTCAGCACCATACTGCAACAGCAGCTGCACTATACGCACTCGATTATAGCCAGCGGCCAGATGAAGAGGAGTGGACTGCAAAAGAACCAGAGAAATATTAATATTCTATAATACAATCAAGCTAAATAAGTAAACACCAATAATACAAGTGCTTCTTGCACAAAACCCAGCCTCAAATATGATTATGTAAACTTGCTTGTAACCCGTCCCATCATTAGTTTAATCACTACAATGTTGTTCTGTGTAATGTATTTATGTTCTTACATAGTTTTACTAATTATAAATATCTGGACTTTGTCAAGAACATGTAAAGGCCTACTCACACCAAATACAAAGCAAGAATGGAATAAATTACAGAAGAAAGATGTATTTGACCTTTTCCACATGTACAGTTAATATATAGGATGTTTCAGTTTAATTGAATTTATTAAACATTTAAATAAGACTTTCAGACTACTTATTCGGAAGTGCTGTATATAGTCACAGAAAAATGCTATTCTTTATAGTGGTCGACCGATATATTGCCAAGACCACTTCATAGGCCGATATCTGGCATTTTTCAAATATCTGCATTGGCAGACACATTTTTCTGTTTGCCCGATATGTTCAAGGCAGGACTTTTATTTTGACGGTGCAGAGAAAGGAAGCACAGTGCTCAGATTCTCTCTTGTTCGCCACTGTCACTCAGTTCTGTGTAATACGATAAGAACTTTAATAATCGGTTAGAACATTATAATGATTGCTTTAATATGATTAGTAATAGAAAAGCAAACATTATAATATTTTTTTTTGCCGTCAGCATTCAGCAAATACACATTTATATAATTTAAATAAATCTTTGAATGACTAACGAAATCCTTTTAATTATAATTATGTATTAAATATTTATTTATTTGTGCAAAAATATTTTGTCTTAAACTTTACACAATTGAATGCATTTTCAAATTCAAATTTCTTTAATATTAATTAAAATAAATGAATTCATATCGGTCTAATATCAGCTACCGGTCACCCTGCTTTCCAAGACATCGGCCTTCAAAAAAACCATATCGGTCGACCAATCATTTTTTGTGTCATATTTATTAAATTAACTGCATTATTTACTATTTTTTAAAGATTTTAATGCCACTCTGTTTTAACGGTTATTTTGTACATTTGTCACATGACTTTAAAAAGGTGAAAAGGTCAGTGTCTCTACCCATAATCCTTAAAACAGTCCCACCAATCAGAGGAAATCATTGGTACCAAGGAAACAGAAACAGATGCAAAAGAGCTCAGTGCCAATCACAAACTCCCATAAAGCATTGCAAATGACACAAGAGTCTAACAATATTTTGCATTCAAATTAAAGATATATTGTTATTACACATACAATTTATAAGCCAATAGGTTTATACTGCATAATTATTTTGAATTAAATTACATCACTTGCATTGCTTTAAGTGCACAAGTTTGTAATGCTCCTGTAAGAGTGGTTGGTTCAGTTTATGGCTTCAAATTCTTCACTGAAACATTAGTTGAAATCAATTTGGAGAAAATGGGGGGGGGGGACGGTTATACTTTTCCTAAACATTAACAATGGTCACTGTTGTCTACTATTGCCTCTTGGTGCAAGTAGGCCTTTATATCCGAGATCTCTCTGAAGCTCAAAGCACTCCTAAGCACAAAAAAAGTTACAAAATCGTTCCCAATTCATGCAGTGAAAAATGAAGAAATAATGGTGACATGCCTCAATGACAGTCTGAACACAACCACAGCAAAACAATCAGCATGACAACCGATCTCAACGCAGCCATTTAGTAATGAAGATCTGCCTCAAAAGAATGATGCATTGTCTGAGAGAATTATATTATTCAGTGCAGGATGGAAAGGCAACATTCATGTTCATGTCACTATTATGAGGTCTGGAGTAGTACAGCACAGGCAATGGGCAACAGTGCAACGTTTCTAGCATACACACAATGGATCTATACAGGACAGGATGTCAAAGAGAAATCAGGAGTTAAACACCACGTTCGTGGAGAGCATGCGTGCTGATCACAACAAATCAAACAAACGGATCGAAGAACGTGAGGCGATGCATGGATGCGGAGGTGGGGTTTAGGGGTGGAAACATGGTGGAGTTCTTGCAAAGGCAGACAATTTAGAGACTTTAAAAGAAAGAGGTAAATGAAAGCCTTGTTTTCAGAACCTGCAGGAGTCAACGAAACGTTAGCCGAGCTATTGGTTGATTGATGGATTGTGACCAGCAGAAAATAAGGCAGGTTTCTGTGGGGTTTAAGTGTGAACCAGCGTATGGATGGATTTTTTTTTTTAGGGACAAAAATTGAAAACAAAATCGAAAGGAAAAATAAATTATAAAATCACAGAAGACCAAATAAAACTAATTTCTGTTTCACAAAATAAACTTACCAGCATTTTTTGAGATGTTGACTGAATGTCGCCAGAACAAAAAACAAAACAAAACAAAAAATTAGCTATTAACTAACATATTATCCATCAAAGCCGACTGTGGTGCTTAAAACCTAATAATTCAACAGCTACACCATCCTAACTTACTTAGTAAGAAAAAAAAAAAAATCAATAGCTACTTTTTTCTGTGAAAGACTGCATATTATTTTTAGGAATCAGTTCACACAGGATGATAAATGTTACAGCCAATTTGACATTTTAAGCACCATTCAAAAGTCTGTGCAAAAAGAAATTTTACAATTGAATTATTTTGTATTTTAATATATTTCAAAATGTAATGCAAACTTTCTCATCTTTTCAGTTTCAATGTCACATGATCCTTTAGGTAATCATATAGATACCATATATCAGGAGAATTTGCAGCTCAAAAAAGCTTTTTTTTTTACAGATAGATTGGGTTTTTCACACTTTGATGAATAGAAAGTTAGAAAGAATAGAATAGAAATTTTTTTAACATTATAAATGTCTTTACTTGTCACTTTTGATCAATTGAATGCATTCTCATTGAATAAAAGTATTAAATTCTTTAAAATCCCAAACCTTTGAATGGTGAATATACACACAATTTAATGACAGAAAATTACACACAAAATATTCAGTTATTTTATACAATATTTCCTCCATATTCTATACAAAACAAATGACATACACATTTATTATCATATGGTGCATCCCTTACACCTGTCAACATTTTCTATGCTCATGTTCTGCTCTAAAAAAACACCACCACCCAGTACAATTGTGCATTATGCTCTGAAATCAACCATTTACACCTACAGACTTATCCAAAGTGACTTAGAAAAAGATAACCAATGCAGTAAATCAAAGAATAAAGCAATCTTTCAAACTATAAAGTCCTGTGTCAAAATTACTATTCAAAATGCAGGCATTAAGATCAGAATCAGACAGTACAAAAATTACAGCAGCAGCAACAGTCTGCCTCCAAAAAATTAATTTATACAATATGTAACTGCATAAAATCCACTAATGAGACAAACAGAGCATCAAAAACCAAGAGTGAACTCATTCCTAAAAAGCCCTTCTGATATAAAGAGGTCTGGAGGGAGGGAGTGACCTGAAATGATCAGGGATGACAGAGGATTTGAGGGGAATCAAGGTCCTGTTATTATGTTATGACTAGAGGAAGAAATGGATCAAAAAAAGCTTCACGAAGGTCAGATCAAAAGCAATCCCTTATAAAAATGACCGACATTCAAAAGCAGCCCAGACTAAACAAAGGGGCAGAGTAACCTCAAAACAAACATTATAAAATGACATCAACCATATGTCCAAACTTAAACTCATCACGGGTAAAACTAGGTCAGAGCCGTTCAGTCTAAACACAGTATTACTGAAAGAAAAAACTCAAACAAGGGCATTTGGGATTGTCTTGACCTACATCTATTTATTCAACCAATGAAATGCATGAAATCACATCCTGTGTTTGAGTCGAGCTCGAGTTTAGAAACAACATACTTTCTAAAACATAAGTCATACTTTGATTTACTGATATTTCAAATGTTAAAGGCAACATTATGGAACATTGTGAGGATTAAATGAAGTTAATCTGATCTGTTTTACCTTGCGCCCATCACTGGCATGACAGTTGACGTTCAGTGGAGTCAAAAGTGCCATCAACTTTTCCTCATTTCCGCTCCTAAGTAGGTTTTCCAAACAGAGGGAGACAAATACTGTTAGGAACGAGTCAAAAAAAGACTCAAATATACTTAAAAGAGACAACAATATCTTTTTAAAATGTGCACAATGTAAATGTAATGCAAGCTTCAATTTAAAACCATTTATTGCTATTGTTCAGTGGGACGGTTTTGTGAGCAGCTATTAAAGGACTCATTTCTCAAGGCGCAAAGGTATCAAATATAATATGGCCAAAAAGAAAGATGAAATTCTGCAATGTAAATCAATGAGATCTCCATAACAATAAAGCAGAGAGTGTACATAAAATGCATATAAATATTAGTCGTATCTCCCAATGATGTGTCTTTGAAGATGATATTTACATTTTTAGATTCATGTTTCAAGCTTTATTACGAGGCAAAACAATGCAATTCAATGCATGATTTTTCCAAAAACTGATGTATGGATAATCAAGTAAACCTAAGTTGGTTCAGTGCTCATCTTAAAACATCACTAACAGTATAAAATATATTTTTCCATTTACTCCAGAAAATATTTCCCCTGTCCAATACACATTTATATACATCAAGTGGCTGATATTCTTGGATTTCGGTCTTATTCTGATGTCAGAGTTTTCTAAACATTAATACACAATAACGTCAGGTTGTGTGTAGCACCTACAACTCTTCACATTCTTCCCAAA
Source organism: Enteromius radiatus (assembly GCA_032357445.1). Taxonomy (NCBI): domain Eukaryota; kingdom Metazoa; phylum Chordata; class Actinopteri; order Cypriniformes; family Cyprinidae; genus Enteromius; species Enteromius radiatus. The sequence continues at coordinate 158,245 of JAUCMS010000095.1, read as the reverse complement.
AGACTCCAGAATAAGAAACAAGCAGCTGAGGGATTTAAACAAACATCCAAACCCCCCACAAAACCACTTTTTCAGTGTTTATTTTAGCATTACATTGATGCTAAATTATGGTACGGCAAAAGCTCACCTCGCTGCCTCCAACAGTTCATCCTTCTTATATTCACCTGACAAATAAAAAACAGATAGCAGGTGTCAGACAGACTTGATTTGCAAGACTCATTAATGTGTGTGTGGGTATTTTTAGTGCTACAGTGGTGTTCAGACTGGAATACTAACATTCTGCTTACCATGCAGTACATACCACTTTTAAATAGTATGTGAAACGGTATGCCGAACGCAACATTTCATTTGGCACTGAGTTGGCACTTTAATCCAACTTTCCGTGCAAATATTTAAACATGTAGCTGTCCGATCAATGGAATTGTGGTTGTAAATGGCCTTAAGTTCATTTTTTCAGACCGGAGTGCAGGGCATTGTGGTAAACAGCACTCGAGAAGCATGATCTGGCTCTACTGGTATACTGAAAACTACAAAAACACACTCAGTGTGCCTTCACATGTCTGCTCATCAACTTGTGTGTGTTGTTCCTGAATGTAAAGCAGATGTGTGTGTGTGTGTGTGTGTGTGTATGTCTCACCGGTGAGGACGGTCTTAGCAGAAGGGTCTGCCAGGTCCAGAGCTGATTTGCCATCAGTATTTCTGATGTTCGGATCAGCACCGTGCTGAAGCAACACTGTAAGAAACAGAAGCAAGCGATACTGATACTAGTAACTGATAATGTTTTGGTTAATGAGTATAATTCTCAATGTTTTTCCACCTAATATGTTCTGAAGTTTTAGCACAATCAGCTATTAAAACACTTGCATAGCATGAAAGATGGAAAACTGATTATTTAGTGTATTAACCAGTGTTAGCAATGTATGATGGTTTAATTTTGAATGCAGAAATGTACATTTACATTTAGTAAACATTTTCCTCCGAAGTGCCATATTAAACTTATGAACAACAATTTTATTTTTCAAAAATTGTCATACAGTTGTTTTAATTATAAATGAATTAAAAAAATAAAAACATTGAATTAACTAAGGCTGACAAATGCTGCAGAATTATTCTAATAGTTAGCTAATTAATTAATGTTATTATATACATTTATTATACGGCTCTCTGGAATGCTTGATTCTGATTGGTCAGTTGAGACAAAGATTACCGTTTGGCGCCATCTTGTGACAAACACTGGTAACAATTAACAACAAAATACAATCGTGTGTATATATACACTATATTACCAAAAGTTTTCGCTCACCCATTCAAATGATCAGAATCAGGTGTGCTAATCACTTGGCC
>JAUCMS010000095.1:92443-110912 GCA_032357445.1 Enteromius radiatus | reverse complement strand
GGGAGCATCCAAGTTTGCCATTTTATTTATTTTTTAGTAATGCAATAGTTACTTTCCCTGGTAATTAGTTACTTTTACAACTCAGTTACTATTTGTGATAAGTAACTAATTACTTTTTTAAAGTAACGTGCCCAACACTGTTTATTAGTGAGTGATATAATAAGTATGTGATATATAATTAAGTGATATAATGCTAGAAGTAACTCATCTACATCTTAGATAGCCTGAGGGAATACATTTTCAGCTAACTGTTCCTTTATCTGCACTGTTTTTGTGGTTTTTCTAGTTAAAGTGCTTTTGTTGACTTGATTTGAAATCTGGATCCAGCTGTGTGAATGTAGTGTTGGTGCGGCTCATGGAGCTTCATGGTGCTGTTATGGTGCTGCAGACTGTTGGTGCTTACGGGGCATTTTCAGGGTGCTCAGACAGTTAAGACCGTTAACCAGTTAAATGCACATTGTCATTGAGGATGGAGGTGTTGCAGGTCAATCCTCTCTGGCCTTTAAAACAGGCTTGAACATTTTATACTGCTCATCTGTACTGCTGATATGAATATAAATAAATGCAGTCGTGATGTGTGCAAGAGCTTCTGTCTGCTGTTTGATTTGCTTGATTGCTTTCAGACCATCCTGAGACCATGAGATCCGAACACTGCTTCAGTTTGGGCTTCGGTTAAATTCTTTATAAGGTTACAAAAGATTTCTATTTTAAATAAATGCTGTTCTTTTGAACTTTCTATTCATCAGAGAATCCTGAAACTAAACGTTTTTACAGTTTCATCAAAAATATTATGCAGCACTGATAATAAGAAATGTTTCTTGAGCGCATTAGAAGGATGTCTGAAGGATCGTGTGGCTCTGAAGACTGCATTAATGATGCTGAAAATTTTGCATCACAGAAGTAAATTTCATTATATAACACCATAAAAGTTATTCTAAATTGTAATAATCTTTAAAAAATATTACTGTTTTACTGTATTTTGTTCAAATATTTTTCAAATTAGCTTATTAGGACATCACATTCTTAGCTCATTGATTTGCTACAGGATTCAGTCTTTGCATATTGATGCAAACTGTTTTAGGAAACCAAATATTTAAATAGAGAAAAATGAGTATGAACTTCATAATGTCTTGTTATTTGATTTTTCATATACAGCAGCACAAAACCGGTTGATCATGTTCTCCAGCATGATTTGAGATGTTTGAAAGAGCATCCTAAATCATATTTTTCCCCCCATATTTTAAATATACTTTGTGTGATGCAAAGCTGAATCAGCATAATTGTTTCAGTGTCACATGATTCTTCAGAAATCATTCTAATATGCTGATATGTTTCAATAAAATGAATTGATTTTTAAGTAGGCTACTGTTAACTGATTGTTCAGGACAGGACATGCAGAAATACGGATGTTTTTGGAGACTTTAAAGCTTAGTCCACTACTAAATGTAGCCTGCCACTCACCCATTGTTTGTTCTTCACTAGCAACACTTTTTCAGGTCACCGTAAAATGGGAAGAGGTGACTCTGCAATCCAAACCGTGCCGATTCAGGCTCCATTACAGAGGTCGGGTTAAATTAGGCCAGATTTGGCCGGTTTTTCTATCCCTTATAACTTGAAACCCACTTGGCACTGCAGCGCTGTCAGCTAGATCACAGAACGACAGTAGTGTCAATCCATGTTAGCGCCCTAGATTTTGTGCGTTTCATGAAAAACCGCGTTACTCAACCTTGATTTTAGCGCAGTTACATAATCACACATTACTGTAATGTGCATCCAGCAAAGGAGGGCCACATACGCAGTGTGATTCTTAAATGGCAGCGAGGCGACTTCCCTTTCCTGTGTACCACTAAATAATTCAGACATCCAGTCAGAGCAGATTCAATGGTCCTGATTAAACTAAAAGCAGATCACTTCATAATATTACTTAACTGGAACAACTTGTCTAGCTTTACACCTCGGGCGACACGCACTGCCATATCATGAGCAGCACACAGTGCCTTGTGAAATGAACGAGCTCAAATAAATGTTAAATAAAACAGCTTACGGGATATAACTTCACGTTATGGTTAGTTTATATTATATTCATTGGTTTACATATGATGTAAGGTCAGGTCACCTGATCAATGAATTCATGACAAGCATGTCCAGAGGCTGGAAAACAAGAAACCATCACTGCAAGCGGACACCCCGACACCTTCAATGGACACTTGCTTCATCAAATATTTACTTTTAGTGACTGGCAAAACTCACGGCCTGAATGGACGAAAAACAAATAACGTTCAAAGAAACCGATATTTGCAAATCCTCTGAATGTAAATATAAAGCATCACTAATCACAAATACTCAGGTTTATGATTTGAACAAACCCCAGACTCGAAGTATTAACTTGACTGTGTGGTTTTTGAGGGATGCACAAGTATTGGCCGATTATCGGCTGTTTAACAGATGATAATCAGGGCCAATTATGTATCTTGTAAAAAAAACAAACATCTCAAACAGCAACTCGTGTGAAGAAATGTATCTTTTGTCGAAATTTAGGGCTTTCCAAGTTAAGGCAGAATCTGTTTGACCCTATGAATCACACGTAGTTCACACCAGGGTTGCCAAGTCCGTGGTTTTTCCATTCACAAAACATTATTTGTAATGCGCCTCCCATCCAATAATTGCAAAGAGGTGTGTGCTTTGTTACTTTTGATAAAAAAAGTCTCAGCTTTCAAATTCTGTTCATTTTAATCACAAAATTCAAACAATTTTGACGCTTTTAAACGAGATATGACAGATCGCTGTATCCACCTCAGTTCTATCGCCATATCGTGAGTGACTTCTGATAAAAACAAAGTCTCAGCTATCAAATTCTGTACACTTTATCACAAAATTCAAACATTCATTTGGATCTTTTTTAAATGTAACATGACAGATTGCTGTAGCCACCACAGCTTTAGCGGTGTGCTAGTGCGAGTATTTTCCTATTTTCTATCAAGCATGAAATAAACATGAATGAACATCAGAAGTTACAAATTACCTAAATATACCATGTTTCAACTGAAAGATGTCAAAAACAACTTAACAAATATTACTCAAAGTTTACCCAGATGGTTAATCATCCAAAAAAATAAATAAATAATTATATATATATAATAAACAAGTGTGTGTAGTGTTCATATTTACTATGTAGGCCCTATATATAAATACAAACACATGAATGTATATATTTAAGTAAAGATATTTTGTTATTATACTGTATAGTAAATATATTTATATATAACATAAAAAAAGAATAATATAAATATATTAATGTATACACGTAAATAATTTCAAGATATGTGTGTAATTATACATAACAGTACATTCTAATATATTATGCAAACAAAAACATTTATTTTGACTATAACTCGCAATTAATTATGTGTGTGTGTGTGTGTGTGTGTTGTTTTTACATGTGCTTAAATCATGTGCTAAATAGCAATGACAATTTTAACCTCAAATTTTATGTAAGGGCTTAGTTTTAGAAATATTTAACTATAAAAAATAGTGGACTATGTAACAAATGATGCATTTATTTTTGTAAAATTAAAAAAGCCATCTGTACTTTTATTCAATGTTCTTCGTAAGCATGCTGTTATTTGATGTAACTGTGCTGTTTCTAACTGGATTTGAGGAGCGTTACAGAGAGATAGATCTATTGAGATAAAACTAACCGTTAATGCCCGGATCACAGAGAAAGATAGACCTCAAGCTTCTGCACAAGTCCTCTAAATCTCTCTTATATTACATGTGGCCCAAATAAAAGGCTCTTTTCAATTGGGTTGACTATTCCATGTTTTTCAAATAAAATCCACGGCCGTGAGATCACATGCGGGGTGGTTGTTGGCTACCGCAGTATTTGGTTTTATTTGAGTTTTATCCATGGGTTACAAATAATAAAGCCTCATCGAAAGCAAAGCATGTTGCACGCTCGCAGCACGTTAAAACGCAGGAATGTGTGACCAGACTGGATAAGGTTGACGGCACTATGATTAAGATATTGCTTATTTCAAGAAAAAATAAACAGATTAGTGGTGTAATCGTAAGAGGGGCAATAAGAAAGGCTCACTTCCATTGAAGAATCCAGAAAAGGCTTTTAAGGGGAAACAAAGCAGGAAATGCAGATAAGATAGGGATGTTTGAGAAGGCAGATAAACCAAACCACACAAGACATTGGTCACTGGAAACACATTTCAGTTTGTCAATGAGTTTTGAGGGTTGGGAAAATAATATGACATTCTCTAATTTAACTCCTATGTACTTCAATTTCTTCAAATTCATGTGCATTGTTTTACTGACTTTTAGAATCTTTCTGTGATTTGAATTTCTTGTTTTGGTGCCAATTTAGAATTTTCATAAATTTGACGCCCGTGGTTCTAATAAAATAATCGATTCACTAACACGCTCCACAGAATAGCAGTGACATGTAATGCAGAACAGACTAAACCAATTTCTTGTCTTTTCAAGCAGCGTTGATTTAGACTTCAGGATGTTCCATTAGGTGAAAGAGACGTGATCCGCAACCAAAAAGGAAGACATAACATGATGATTCTGGAACTTTATCAGACTAAAAGCTTCTTATCATCAGGTGGAACCAATCAAGAGTGGCCTCTGGTTAGGTTTGTTCATCTTCTCAAGCGTCTGTGCTCTTTTCCTAGTCTGCTATCAAAGAGCTCCAGATAACAGCCATTCACAAAAGCCCTATCAGACAAACCCCGCACCTACAGACCCCGAACGGAGAGGGAATTCTGGGAGTGGGGTGGGGGGGGGACACGGCAAGGAGGAGCAAATGCTGCATGTGTGAGAGTGTGAGAATAGAGGAACGGACCGAATGACAGACAAGGAGTAGGGAGGGGTGAGGACAGCAGCATTTGTGTGAACCTCCTGGAGGTAGGAGATCACATCAGAAGACAGGATGCCACGAACAGGGTCGTTTTGACGCACTTTCCCAGGAAACGCAAGAGGAATAAGTGCTGCCACGATAATCACTCCCAAATGGGATTAATAAAGCGCTTTATCTCAGCATCAGAAGCTTCACAGACTCGCTCCTCAGCCTAATTCCACAACTTCATGCTTTCTTCACCGGTCTCGTTTGGAGTTCTCTGGAGCGAGAGGCATCCATGCACATTCACTGAGCAGCATGTTCCATGAGGAGTACCATGAGGAGATGGACAGTGAGTAACAGTGTGTCTGCATGCTGGTCGGTGCGTGTCGTCTATCTTCTCGCCGTCTCCGTGATCTTCGCGTGTAGCGTCACCTGCCGCAGCGCATGTCCCGTGCATCGGGCGCTCAGGGTCGCCAACTCCTCATCCGCCTCCGCCTCCACCTCCACCTCCGGGCGGCATGTGCGCAGCTACGTGCACCTCCAGGGAGACGTGCGCCAGAGGAAACTCTTCTCCTTCCAGAAGTTCTTCCTTAGGATCGGGAAAGACGGGAGAGTCAACGGCACCAAGAGCAAAGACGACCCCTTCAGTGAGTCAGCTAATAACAAATATAGCAAAACCGCGTTTACTCGGAATCGCTTCAGTCGTGGCCAAACAAAAACAGAGCGATCGCGGGTGATTGGAAAGGTTATCACGTGCGCATCACCTTATCTGTTAAGAAAATGCATTCATCAGAGAAGGCACAGAAAGCCATAGTTTAAAGTTTTATTAATCCCGATTCAAATTTGAAAGTTGTGTTTGAAAGCAGTCTACTAATCATTTCATCAATAATATTGGTAATGGTAAAGCTGAATTGTGTTATTTAGCCTAGATTTAAATCGAAAAACAATTGCTTTACAATTTATGTAAATTGAGGTAAATATCTAAAGTCAACAAATTAGGCTACTTTAATTATGCTTTTTAACTAATTAGATAGATTGATAATTAAATTAAATTAATAGACTACACTTATTTATTAATTTTAATTACAATCCCAAAAATAATTTATAAATATTATTACATAAACTTTATATACATTTTTTTTTATAATTAAATAAATGACATTGTATAACTTTTTTGTAATAAAATTGTTAATAATAAATAATTTTTACATTTAAATGTGCATATGTTTTATGATATTATTATGTATATATATATTATATTATATAGACTTTCCATTCTATTCACATCATTACTATAGCCTGCAATATTAGTTAAAAACCATTTGCAAACGGCAAATTATTGCACGTTATATCTAAGCATACCACCTGATGTGAAACTAAATTCAGGCTGGTCTGTTTTAATGAACCACACAGGAATAATATTACTAATATTCAAACCCCATAAATGAAATTAGCCACTCGAGTAAAACAAACTAAATTAATGGACCATTAAGGAATGGTGCTGTTGGCTGCAATATCCTTTTAAATGCATAATTGTGTCCTGACACCCAGAAACCTGAGAGCAATTAAGCCACATATTGCCGTAAATGTTTCCCCTGACGCAGCAAAGGAGGAAACGCATCCTTTCTAATGTGATCAAAGGTTAAGCTTTTGTTTGCAATGGCTGTATATATCTAACAGAGCCATGGATCTTTTATTAGATTGTCTTTGGTTTGTTTTCAAGTATTATGAGCCCACCAGGAAGATGCACAATGTGTTTTCGGTGTTTTACGCAGAACAAGTTAATTAGCCATTACTCATATGGAGCCCATGTGCAGATAAGGGTCTTCCTGTTTCCTCTGCGTGTGTGTGTGTTTGTGTTTGTCTGGTGTCTCGCACTGACATCCCTTCCTTTTTAACGCCCAGGGGCATCTTGATGTAGATGTGTTTGGTTGATTGTGTCTGGTGCTTTTTAAATCAAACTTCTCCAAGTTTCTCCAAGACAGCAGTGAGATGTCTACTGTTTCCTCTGACAAAAAGTATGTGTCCTCTTGGGTTTCAGAAGAGATCTCAACAAGGTCTCAAACTGTGCTTAGATTAGAATATGTCAAGATAACTCAAAGCTGGTGCCTTACACTTAAAGGATCGATTAGGGTATCTTAAAGGTGTCTATTAGTATTATTAAGTGTGCATATTAGTACCTAAAATGTATATATTAGTACCTAAAATGTGCATATTGGGACCTCAAGTTTGCATATTAGTACTTAAAATCCACATATTACTGCCTCAAGTGTGCATAATAGTACAGTGTACATATGAGTCCCTAAAGTGTACATATTAGTACTTGAAGTGTGCATGTTAGTACCTAAAGTTTGCATGTTAGTGCGTAAAATGTACAGATTAGTACCTACAATATGCATATTAGAACCTCAAGTGTACATATTATTACTTAAAATGTGCATATCAGTACCTCAGGTGTGCGTAAGAGTACCTAAAGTGTACATTAGTACCTAAAATGTGCATATTAGTACCTCAAGTTTGTATATTAGTACTTAAAGTGTGCATGTTAGTGCCTAAAATATCGATATTAGTACGTATAATATGCATATTAGTACCTCAGGTGTACATATTATTACTTAAAGTGTACATATTAGTACCTCTGGTGTGCGTAAGAGTGTCTAAGATGTCCATATTAGTACATATAATATGCATATTAGTTGCTCAAGGCATACATATTAATACTTTAAGTGTGCATATTAGTACCTAAAAGTGTACCTTTTGAAAAGGTACTGTCCCACTGATAATTCAATGTTGAATACAATCACAACAACTATTCAGTCATTTGGTTTTATTTATGTTTCTTCTTTTAAGAGGGTAATTTTTAATGAAATCCAATGTAAAGTATTTTGAGCAATAAAAGAGCAACCTCTGAGTGATAAAATTTGATCTGAACTCCTTAGCTTCAGTTTATCTTATTGTAAAAAATAAAATAAAATTTAGAAAGTGCACACTTATTTGAGTTAAGCATGGAAATGTACTGGGCAGTTGAGTTGTCCTTGTCAGAGGGTAATTTGTGTTTGTGCAGCATCAGACATCCCTGTGACATCTGGCTGTGTAAACGTAATCAAGCCCTCAGAGGTGATCAGGCGCTGAGAGGAAATGTCTGTCAGATCTGTGTGTGTGCGTGTATAGTTTCCTCCTGATAGTCTCATCTGTGATAAAACAACAGACACACACCACTCAACCAGACTACGCAAACTCCCCACAAGCCAAACATCATCAGCAATCATCACAAGGTGATCAGACTTTTTCCGCCTGCTGGATGATAAAACAGACTAGAGGGATCATTTGACTTACGCCAGTAAACAAGCACCCAGAACACCCTAGCAATCACTCAGAACACACACCAGTGCTTAAAAAACCTTAGCACTATGTCAGTGTGTTTTGTATTGGTAAGCTCTAGTTTTATGTGCTTTTCTATCAAACATGCCTTAGAAACTAAACATGGATCACTCTATAGCTCCGTGCCATTTAAACCCTGTCTTTCTGAATTTCACAACTCATTTATTCACAAGCGAGTAGTTAATTTAAGCGGTGTACAGCACAGCTGCTTGCTCTTACGTCTATAGGTGTGAGCTTACGGTGTGTGTGTGTGTGTGTGTGTGTGTGTGTGTCAGAAACAGCAGCAGCAATACACATGTTCTCACTTAACTACTCTCAACTTTTAACCAGCCCTAAGAGCCTCCTGAGAGACTCAAACATCACATTTTGTTAAAGTTCTTGACGGTGAGAACGAGCAAAACAAATGTGTCAGTGATCAACATGTGATCCCAGAGGAACATGTTACCGCTCCACCATATCCACTTTATCTCAGATCAGATGTTTATCCTGTAAAATAGGCACAAATGAGACAATTGTTGACACACGGTACGAGTACAGAGCTGTAAAATGAATGTGGAACAGCTAAATTTAACCAGAAATGCTTGAGTTATTGAGTTTTGATTGCAGTATCTTGAGCAAATCTGATCAAAACACAGCATTTCTGGAGGTTTGGGGAAGTGTTTTACATGCACAGTGGTTGTGTAAAATTGATTAAAAACAGTAATATTGTGAAATATCATTACATTTTAAAATAACTGCTTTTTATTGTAATTTATTCCTGTGCTGTAAAGCTGAATTTTCAGTGTCACATGACATACTTAAATACTTAATATGTCTTCACTGTCAGTTTCAATCAATTTATTGCTGAACAAATGAATCCATTTCTTTAGGAGGGGAAAAAAAAACATTTACTGACTCTGAGCTCTTTTAGAAGCAATTGAGATATTAAAGAGACTTTATTAATGAACCTATTAAATTCGCTTTTTGACGGTCAATTTGACCAATGCAGTTGAACCAAAATGGTCGAAAAAGTCTTGTTTTGTTCTTTTTCTCTTGTAAGATTATACATGTTGACATATCTTTAAAGATGTTTGCGTGTAGTCCTGTGCATGATTTCCACCATCACAGAGTTAGACACAGAGCAGCTACTGTTAGTCTGCAGGCAGAGTTTCATGAATGGCGTGATGTGAATATCACCAGTGACACATCAAAGGTGAGCGTCTTTCACGTTCAGCAATGGGCTCCGACTAAAGAATAATCCTCGGCGGGTGAAATTACACTAGTCTTTATAGCGCAGATCCAGTGTTGGTGGAAATGGATACTGCAGTAGTGATGCTGTCCTTAGGCAAGACATGATTTGGGAAACACTGGTCTTTGTCCTGCTGAATGATGTCACGCGTTTGAAAAGGCACGGCTGGCTGGGAAAAACACAAACAATGGGCCTGTGAGGGGCGTGACATCATACTTCAGCAGCTCATGTCACAAACGCATCAATGAATGTGTTTTTAAGATAATGTTAGATGTAGGGAATGGTCTAAAATCATGACAGACATGTGAAAAAGAAAAAATATATGCTTGGTGCAACATTCAGAAAGATTTATATATATTTTATTAAGCAAGTGTGCAATAAATTGATCAAAGGTGACAGTTTATAATTTTAATGTTCTATTTCAAATGCAAATTCGCAAATATATTAACTGTTTTCAAGAAATGTTTCTTAAGCAACAAATCAGCGTATTTATGGGATTATTTTTGTGCCAATAAGAATGAACGTAACTTTATAAAACTGAACGTAACTTTCCAAGAAAACTGCAAAACACAATGAAAATGAAAAAATGAACTCAGCCGCACAAATTTAACATGCTCTTCAAATATGCTTCGTTCTTTGTTAATGATTTTCAAAGAATCGTTTTCGCGAATCATGGATTCTGAATGCGTTTTTTCGTTTGCTATTTTGGCACAAGCCTCTCGTGGGGGCGGGCTTAACAGCGGTCTACTCTGATTGGCTAATGAGCATATTGGAATGTTGTTGCGGTGTGCAATACGTCATGCACTGTTGCACACTGCACATGAATAAAACTTTTATCGATGTTATTGATTAACGTTGTTTTAGCAACACGAACTTACTTCAAGCTGCCCTGAGGCACGAGCTGAGGTGGAAGATGATGCCGCTCCGTGTCTCTCCTGGGAGCTCATCTTTAGAAACTAAGAGACGAGCGTAGGTGAAACACTAATAACAATACTTCATATGAACAAAGCACGACGTATTGCACACCGCAACAACTTTCCAATATGCGCGCCACTGACGTCACCGTCTGTGCTTCCAGGTCAGAGAGCAACTGTCCATCAAAAGCTCATTAGCCAATCAGAGTAGATCGCTGTTAAGCCCGCCCCCACGAGAGGTTTGTGCCAAAACAGCAAACGAAAAATTTGGCAACGGCAACGCATTCAGAATCCATGATTCGCAAAAACGATTCTTTGAAAATCATTAACAAAGAACGAAGCATATTTGAAGAACATGTTAAATTTGTGCGGCTGAGTTCGTTTTTTTCATTTTCATTGTTTTTCTTCTTTTGCAGTTTTCTTGGAAAGTTACGTTCAGTTTTATAAAGTTACGTTCATTCTTATTGGCACAAAAATAATCTCACACAAATTAGAATGATTTCTGAGGACTGGAGTAAAAATTCAGCTTTGAATCACAGAAAAAAATTGCCTTTTAAAATATATTCAAATAGAAAACAGTTATTTGAAATTGTAAAAATATTACTAATTTTACTGAATTTTTATCAATTACATGAAACCTTGGTGAGCATAAGAGATTTCTTTCATTAAAATAATATTAAAAACTGACCCCACACTTTTAAACGACAGACTGCATTGAAATAAAATGCTATTTAATATAATTGTGTATACTTTAGGTTATGAAAAGCAATTATAAAGGGTCTCATCAGTTAGAAACAAATCACCAGTGCAGAAGATTCTAATAAAAACTTCTTTTATCGAAATATATATTGCCTCCAAAACGAATTTATTTTTCAGCTGACAACACCAATAACTCTTACTTTTCAAAATTGTGAATTATTTTTATTGGCATTTATTCACTTGTTTATTCACATTACTTATGTAAAATAAATACATTTTATTTTGCACAGCTGTAACACTAAATCCAATTTTATTCGCTTTTAACCGGTTGGATATAAACGTCTCGCAGTAGATTTTAGCATTATTTGTTTTACGCTAAAACAGTCAGGTGTTGAAAACTAGAGCTTTGCTGGTGTTCTACATTAAGTATGGCAGATTGAATGTAAAAGTTGTGAGGAATTGAATCAGACTAATGATTGTAGCGCAGTGGGGGTGTTTAACACAGCGTCTGGTCTGTCCTTGAGAGAGACTCCAACAGATTTATGAGCTTTTATGGGGATTCCAGTGTAAAGCTGTCCCATGTGTATCCTGATGCTGTTTGATAAAGCGGGAGTCTGCTGTCTGTCTGACTGCACTGCTGTTTGATGCTAATAATGGCTCATGCTAACTAAACTAAACATGCTAAAAAGACCATTAGTAAAACCAACAGACGGTGATGTGCACTTAATATTTGTGCACCAGATTCAATTATGCCACTTTGGTAAAAAAAAATTAGACTAGGATACCAGCATAGTATTTTTTATGTATTGGACAGAGTATCAAATAATTACCATATTTTTTTGTCAGTTACACATTTTTGTGTACAGTTGCAATACCGTTTTTTTTTTTACAGTGGTACCATGTTGGAACCATGTTTTTTGTTGTTTTTTTTCACCATCATACACCAAGGTAAATAATTTTTAGCATGAATCATAGTAACACTAAGTGTTGTTTTTAAACATATACATAAGGTCATATATATATAGAGAGAGATTAAAATGCCATGATTTTGTTGTTTCTGAACAAATATTAAGGTAACAAATACCCCCACAACATCATATTTTATAACATGCACAGTGGAAAAAAACATGTTTTTATTGTTTCTGAACATATATTAAGGTAAAATGTTAAAAAAGCACATGCACAGCAATGCCATGTTTCCCCCAACATCATATACAGTGGTAATAACATGTTTTTTCCCAACATATACACATTTTTTTACATGCACAATGGTAATACCACAGTAACACCATGTAATGCCCATCATATACCAAAATAAAATGTTTACAAACACATGCATAGTGCTAATATCATGTATCCCCTCCAACATATAGTAAGGTAAATCATATTTTATAACCTAACATGTACAGTGGTAGATGTTTCCTAACATATACTAACCTATTTCATATTTTTAACAGTGGTAACACCATGCTTTTTGTTTTTCTTTTTGGGAAATTGTTTTTTTTTGATGCACTTATTTTTACTTATTTGTGTATATTCTGAGTCCTTTATATGGAAGGCAGGACTAAATATCAGCTGCGACAGAATGGTTTATTTGTTGCGTCTGAACTACAGTCCACTATCATGTCTTCAAACATCCTCTTTGTAGTTGTCGCAGGAAGCAGGCAGGACGCTTCAGGCAGGAGCCGGACGTTCAGGAGACCACCAGTACGGCACGAGATCGCTGCCATGTGTGCCACAGATGGCTTCACGGCTCCACCTACACAATAAAAAGAACGCAAACGACTCAATATCAGTGACAACTAGGCATGATGCAATGACTTGCGCAACGCTGTTTTCCTCAGTCTCAAAAACTACAACTGTTTATTTTGCATTTTTTAGGCACCAGACATAATGCCAGCGCGCGCGCAAAAACTGTGGATTTTGGCAGAGCGCTGTGGAAAATGCACGTCTGCGCGAACAACTGCAAGCCAATGACGCAGCGTTTAGTAACGTGCAGCAGAGCATGACATGCTCGGGAAAACAAGGCAGCATGTAAAGAAAAACCAGCAAATAGGCCCAGTTTAAACTTGACCTCCCGGTGCGCTGCTCGACATCTGCTGAGCTTTTTCTCAGTTTCGGTCCCTCTCGCAGGTGTTTGGCCTGTATGCGATAAATGGAGGTGGGATTACAAACACATTTACTGTAATGGCTTGGCTTGTTCTCCGAACTCTCTTTTGTGGTTGGTTAAGTGTGGCCTTGCTGACATGGAACTTCAAAGCAAGGCTCAGCGTAGAAATTAGCACCATTTTTGTCATTTTAGAATAATAGTAACGTCATCGAATCTATGGAATAACACAAACAGATGTGTATGGAAATAGGCAAGAACCGTTACAGTATATATTTAACCTTCATCAACCAACTATATGGCGTGCATCCTCCCTGTTGAGGGAGAAATATTTTTTGAATACTGTAAGACTATTAGAGTTATAAGGAAATACCATTTCAGTCTAATTGTGCTTTTTTACATCCCAGATGAAGCATCTTCACCTGGGATGTACCTGGTTCTGGTTAAAGTGTATTGTATGTGTGTGGTACAGACATATGGTAGGCGGATATGTGTGAACGTCAGCCTTGTATTTGTGCTTCACGTGAACATGTTAGTGGTTTGGGTCTGAATGGATGTGTGTGTGTGTGTGTGTGGGAGCTTCATTGAGTTTTTTGCAGTAGTCTGCTGTCGTCTCTCTCGTCTTTGATCACTGATCATTGAAGCTTCTCTAATCCATCTCACTGTCATCCTGTCTGTGTTGTTCCTTCCTTTCATGCTTTCATCCCAGTGCTGAGAGGACACAGAGCACTCAGATAGTTTTACCGTCTCACTTGATACCTGCAACCCGAGACCCCAATGGAGCCACTTCACACACGCACACACACACACACACGCACACACACGTACACGGATAGTTGAGTGCGCACGCTACCTGCGCATACATTTGCTCACTCACATTCACACATAATGTCGGCTGTTATGGTGCAGATATTTAACAACAAAAAAAAAACGTTTTGATTGCCAAATCAGACAATGCACAGATGCTTTTTGAAACCTGGCACTGAAAAAAAGAGGTATGTTTGGGGGAAAATAATCATAAATTAGTCTAATTAGTTGCATTTCTATATATACATTCAGACATATTAGAGATAAATAGAGAAAATGATTAACCGATATCATTAAGTGGTGAGAATATTGAATTGGATATTTTGAATTAGTTATTAGATTTTCTCTACTCATTCTAATTTTAGTAAAATAGTTTTATTTTAAATATATGTCTGTATGGATATTATTTACATTTTATTATTTTATTTTACGTTTTTGTAAATATATATATGGGTAGTTGACTATTTGTTTTTTTTTTGTCCTATGGTGTAACATGGCAAAAATGTAGGGGGAAAAAATTAACACAAAAAAATAATTTAAAAATTAATAATTTAAAATATATTGACTGATAGTGATAGAAATATTGACCAATAGTGATGTGCTCCCTGATACACAGTACTGCATGTAAAGATATGCACATACACATTTAACCTAACCAACCTGCACACAGACTCAAAGACACAAACACAAAGCAGCCACATGAGTATCTTCCTCTTCATAGGGGGGCAGCAGAACAGTGTTGAGTGGTGACTTTAGCTGTCATGATAGAAGCATCTTTCAACACTTCTGCACTGATCAAAGGGCAGCCGCAGCAAACCCCCTGCAAGGGTTCACACCCACAGCCGCTGGGGTTATCAGACTCCGATAGCCAGGCGTCACATGCTCCCAGAGAGAGAGTGTGTGTGTTCGCTGTTTTAGGAGCTGAATTAAAATGTGCAGGTGAGCAAAGGTCAACCAAAACTGTAATTTCACCTCTGACCTCTGACCTCTGCACACAAACACACGCATGCACACATTGTTTGTTTTGTTCCCTAGAAATGTTATTCCTTGGTGAGTTTCAAAGGGGTTGTCGGATGCAAAACTTACTTTGTTGGCAGTGTGTTGGCAGTGTGTGTACACAACAGACCTATAATAAAAAAACCCAGTGGTATTTTTTTAATCTCTATAAATAATATTATTTTATTCAAATCAAGTCGTCTTGGTTGTGTGACATCATACAGACCCAGGAACCTCCCACGATTGTTGATTGACACGGCCGTCTTACCTTAGCTCGGACGCCAGAGCAGGTGTAGATTAAGCCATTTTCTTGTTGGATGTAATAATGAAAATAGCAGTCATCATTTACTGAAGAAGCAGAGGATTGATGTTGCTTTGGTTTTTGAAGAGAATAAGACCCCAATCTACATAAATGTGTCTATGTTCACGCACATCATTTGTGATCCAGCCTCACCTACACATGAAGGTTTTTTTTTCTAATAATCTCCTTTTCTAATAATGTGCTATAGTTAGCCATTTTAAACGCAGGTAAATGTGGCTAAAGTGAACAGAACAGCTCATCACCCCACAGAAGAGAGGGGCGGGGTTAGCAGAGCTCATTAGCATTTAAAGGGAGGTGCAACAAAACAGGTTGTTTCTTACGCTATCAATAAAAAAACTGCAACCAAAGTATTAAGACCCTAAAGAATCATATCAGCTTGTAGGAAATGGGCATCTGATGACCCGTTTAAAGTCCAACTGGAAAAAAGGAAGGATTTTACATTTGCTGAAGGAAATGCAGAAGTCACTGCCATGGTTTCAAAATATTTTTCTGGTTTTCTGGGTGGTTGCTTAAATGAAAACTAAATTGTAATAAAAAAATACAAATAGCCTAACAAAAATGACAAAAGCACAAAATGACTAGACATTAAATGAAAAATAATATATATGTTTAATTTTTACAATTTTTTTTATTTTATTCTACCATTAATACTTAATGTGTTGTGTTCTTCAGGTATTCTGGAGATCACGTCAGTGGATGTTGGGATCGTTGCCATCAGAGGAATCGGCAGTAACCTTTACCTGGCTATCAGTAAGAGGGGAGAACTGTATGGAGCGGTGAGTATCCTGCACCAAACCTTAAATCCATAAAAATATAAAAACTTAAAAACATGAAAACATAGATATAACTGCAGTTTAATCCAAAGGTTTTCAACAGTGATTATAGAGATCTCTAGGGGGCCGTGAAGGGGCTGCTAGTAAAATAAATTAAATGAAACCACAAGGGGATGCTGGTGAAAAAAAAAAAAATTAATAATCAATCAATCAATTAATTATGTAATTAATAATCCCTTTTCTAGTAAAAAAGTTAATGTGTGTGATTTATGAAGCACTGTTTGTTATTAAAACACAGCCCTACCCCCACACTCATGCCACTGACTGATCTGGGAACACAACATATGCATTACTTTTAACATTGTGTCAAAGCCATTTGAATGGTTTCTGTCTGGTCCAAGATTAGATTAGATCTAGCAGGTCTAGATGAATAATCATCAAATGGATAACCTGTGCAGAAAACCATTACCATGTTAAAAACCCAGGTAGGTATGCAGAAATCTGATAATTCTTAATTTCATGTATTTCAGAGAAACTACGGTATCAACTGCCGTCTGAAGGAGCGCATCGAGGAGAACGGGTATAACACATACGCTTCTGCTGAGTGGAGGAACAAGAAGCGTCAGATGTTTGTAGGTCTGAGCGCTCACGGGAGACCTCTGCGTGGGAGAAAGACCCGCAGGAAGAACACAGCTACACACTTCTTACCCATACTGGTGTGACACAATGCTGATGGGACGGAGAGAGATCGGTGATAAAGACTGTCCACACCTGACTCTCTGGCCGCTCTCCTTTAAGCGCTTCAGCGTTTGCTCTTTGATTCATGGCACTAGATGAAATATTACCCTCATGCCAGCTGACATTAAATTGTAAACATGCTCATATAGAGCAAAGAATGCAGGCTTTCATTTCCACTGTACATCATTCCAGTAATCTAAAATTATGGATTATGTGTGAAAGACTTTTCTTCAAGCTCTCTGTAATAGGATCACGTCTGCTTTCATTTCTTTCTGAAGGACATGAAAATCTTGTAGGAGCAGCTCTGAGGCTGCATGCGTCACACAGAGAAAGAGATAGTGGGGATGTACAGTATATGAGAAATTTGTATCTTCTGAAAACTGTTTTGGACTGCTTTGAAATAAATAAATTATTTATTTGTATTGTATTTAAGTAAAATACTCTAAAAAAACATATTAAAAGCATATAAAATGGATAACCTCTAATCCTGTGAAATAAAATCTATTTTGTTATCCTCCTGCAGAGCAGCCTGTGATGTGTTTCATGTATATATATATAAATTTGAATATAAAAAGCATACACTGTAAAAAAAGAAATCCGTACAATTTACAGTAAAAAACACGGCAGCTGTGGTTGCCAGAATAAAACCGTGAAAAATATGGTAACAATATTTTAAGTTTAACGGTTACAGTTAAATGTTAAATTGACAGTTAAATACTGTAATTTCTAACAATAAACTGTAATACTATACTGATATAATGTAAATATACCTATTACAGCAGTGAAATCTATTTTGTACCTTTGAAACACAGTAAAACCTACCAAATACAGGTGGTGATGAGAAATCACATGCTGAACTAAAGCTCATCATAATAAGTTTTTAAATAGTAACATATATAGAAGGAGCTCAGTGTCATTCACACAAGCACTAAACACCATCATGGTAAGAATTATTAAACTGAAATGTGCAATAAATATTCATACAACATACAACCCTAATAAACATAACTGATACAAAAAAACTAAGAAGAAACATATATTTATTTCAAAGAAAAAACACCAAATTCAAACTAAATTTAAAATGCAATGCAGGGAATTCTGGGAATGTCAGTTTACAGTGTTTCCCTGTAGATTTAACAGGAATTTAAGTTTTTACCGTAGCATTTTCACTGTTTTTTACCGTTATAATCACAGCCATTTTTTACAGTGTACATTAATGTCCAAATATCCATTCCTTTTACATTTATTGATTTATTTTAATTATTATTTTCATAAGAAATATGCACGTCTTACTACCATAATGCATTGTTTTGTAATTCTTTTATTCTTATTTGTGATTCTCATTAGACTCTCATAATGCAAAATTACTGTAATGACTGTAATCAATTACATTAATTCAGGATTCAAAGTGACATGAAGGGAGAAATACTACAATATAACAAGATTTTTGTTATTGTTGATAAAAACTAAAAGTGCATTCTGTTAAATGCAATAAAGCTCTATCATCTATCTACATCTATCTGCAGTACATATATATATATATATATATATATATATACACACCATAGGTGGATTAATGAGGCCCCAAGGGGCCAGGCCAACTTGGCCCCGCGGCCGCGACGCATGCAAAACTACTTTTGCAAAAATAATAATCT
>JAUCMS010000095.1:23614-43113 GCA_032357445.1 Enteromius radiatus | reverse complement strand
GCTACATACCTTCTATGTACATATCAGACAACAATTTAAAATATTCTCTCAATGCATTCTATGGCACCTTTAAAGGAAATGATTTTTCCCCTTGTTCACAACTTTGTCACATGCCTGCTTCCAACAGCTGAATGTGATGACGATATTTATGATTGTCCAGATGACCAACAAGCTGATTTCAGGTGATTCGTGTTCAAAAGCATCCGAACAATTTTGAATGTTTATTTATTTTTTTTATTAACTTCCATGCTCAGCACTTAAGGTGGAGCAAGATTTTTAGTTTTTTGCAAGAAGTCTCTTATCCTCACAAAGGCTGCATTTATTTGATAGAATATAATGTTTTTTTATTGTATTTTGAGCAGATAAATGCAGTCTTTGTTAATTAATTAATTTTTATATAATATTGTGAAATATTATTACATTGTAAAATTGTTAATATTTAATAATATAATTCATTAAAAATATAATTTATTTCTGTTTATTTATTTAATATTTAAGTTTTTTAGCTTGTCATATATATATTATTTAAATGTTTGTATTTATATTTCAAAATATAATATTTTATCATTTATAATGTTAAAAAATGTATATTGAACATACATGTTTATAATTACATGTGCATGTTTTATACATTTTATATAATAGTATAGTCATTTATATTATATTTTATATACAAGTATAATGTGAAAAAAGTATTATATGTAGTGGATTTAATGCTATCTGCAATTTTGCAGCTTTCCACCTCCACCTCCTCCAGACCCCACTGCATTTAATGGTGTGTGAGTAATCCTGTATTCATTAATATAATATATGAATTTAGTATAAGCTCAGGCATATGAATAATCTAACAGCACTGGATTTATTTAACATTCAGTAATGCATAAAATACACAATTATTGATGGCTTGTATTTAATGGTCAAGAATTGATTCTCAGAGAATTGGTGAAGAATGTATGTCAAAACCTTTTATCTTGGATGCAGTGTTGTTGCCTTGGTTAAAGGTGTCTGCTATACGCATAAATGTAAACGTTCCACTCTGTCCAACAGGTGCCACTGATGAGACCTATGATGACGTTCTTCCGACAGACTTCCCTCCTCCTCCGTCTCCTAAAAGGTTACTTCATACCTGTTACAGAAGGAGGACAATGGATGCAAATTTTAATTTAATTATTATTTTTTTCTCTATGTTGTTTTACTCTTTAACAGTAACTTTCCAAAGTACAGCTCAACAAGCAAGACAGACGAGATGGACCCGAAGAAAAAGAAGAAGTTTGAGAAGGAGGAGAAAGAGTTTAGGAAGAAGTTTAAAGTAAGATGCTTTAGTTTGACACGTGGTGGATGAATGACTCTGTGTATTAACCCTCATTGCCTCTTCTTCCAGTATAATGCAGAAATCAAAGTGCTGTATCAAGCTACTGTTCTCCAGTCACTGTCTATAAAGAAGTTTGGCAATAAAGACTTGCCAGTCAAACCTGGAGAAAGCATTGATGTGATAGTTCATTCAGGAGATGATAAACTCATCTGCCGGAACAGTGAAGGAAAATGTGAGTTGACTTGTGCTGAACACGTATGCATCACAGCAGAAGAGGAAACTCATATGAATTATTTTCTCTGTTTCAGTTGGCTATGTGTCGAATGCTAATTTGGAGCAGTAAGTACAGTCTTCCTGTTCCATTTCTATTTCTATTTCGGTTAGACAACTTTTTTTGCACACAAAAAAATGCCTATTTCTTCACTCAGGTCAATAGATACAGGTTTTGCATTTCTAAGCACACTTAGTTTATTTGAAATGGCTAAACGTTTGGGAATTTTGAGTAATTGTTGTGTTAAATTCAGCAGTGCTATTTTGATTTTTATATCACTGTCGATTGGTTGACCACAACTTCGTATTTTGCGTCTCACTTCCTCTTCTCTCTTAAGGGATGGCTCTATTTATGATGATGTTGGTGATGGTAAGGTTTAACTTGCACAGTTAATGAAGGTGTATTTAGTTTATATCCTTCATCCTTTTGTACTGGAATCATTTTTTTCTCCTTATTTGTTACAGATTGCATCTACGACAATGACTAAGAATGGATAAACTCATCTAGTGTGTTTTCGTCATCTTTCAGCATCCTTGTTTGTCATTCATTCTTTCGCCAAAAAAAAAAAAGCTATGTATTCTTGTTGTTTGAGAATGATCTACAGTAAATATTATACATTGTATATACAGTGCAATTATTAGGAGTAAAGTCATTTGTGATCTTGTCTTTTGTGTGCATGTTCTCTTTTTTTTTGGAATGACAATAAAAACTGAAGATGTGGGTAAAAACAAAAAGGTGCAAATAAAATAAAGTTTATAAAACTATAATCATCTATATATATATATATGTGTGTGTGTGTGTGTGTATACTGTACAGCAAAAATAGCATTTTATTATTACACGAAGAAGGGCTTTAAGCATCGCTTGAAATAATACTCTAGGGGCCGGTTTCCCGGATAGGAATTAGATTAAGCCAGGACTAGACCTTTGCTAATTTAGGACATTTAAGAATTTTTAGAAACATGTCTTAAAAAATGCATTATCTGTGAGCATTTTAAGACCAAACAATGACGGGAAGGGACCAAACGATGTTTTTTAAGATATCTCGGTGCAACAAGCCTTTTCCAGTTTAGAGACCGCTCTTAACATTTATTTTAATCTAGGACTAATCTTAAACCCTGTTTGGGAAACCGGCCCTAGGATTTCTAGAATAAGCTAGGATCAGTTGCAAAAGAAAATAAAAAAATTAACTAATAATTTAGAAAAATGTGTAGGATTTCAGCCCATTACGAAATGCATTAAAAAAACAATTATGTTTCACTTTCAAGTACTTATATTTGTGTATATAAAACCTTTATAGAACGACAAGGTTATTAACTAGAAAATCATCTTTGTTGCTGCTCACACATGTAAGCAAACCGGAGGGAGCGTCTGCGCAGCGCTCAAACATCGCGAGAGGTTACGAGAGTTCCGGTGTTGTGATGATGAACGTCCCTGCCAACATGGCGGTCAGCATCCGCGGCCGTCCGACCCGGAGTGTACGGATGAGAGGCAAGTTAACGGCACACACCCCCCGGTTACTACACGCAGCCGGCGCGGTTTATAACCCTCTGCTTGTGTAGCACCCGTTGAAGCGCGGATAAAGTCTCACGGCGTCTTTATTGTGTGTTTGACAGGTCGGAATGACAGCGGGGAGGAGAATGTACCGCTGGATCTTACGCGGGGTGAGTCACCATAGAGATCATAAGAAACAAATTCATAATGCTTCTCTGTAATAATAACATATAAATGATCGAACTGCCTTTCAAGCAAAGTAAGTGTTATTATTGATTCCCCATCTGCTCTATCTGGCCTGCAGACAGGAGAATGGGGCTGAATGAGATGTTTACTGTCTCAAAACCTAATGGGTTGACCTCATTTTTTTTTACAAATAAGCTGTCTAGCTAGGCTTCTCACTAGGATTTGGGACCGGGTGTTGTTCTGATCCGTATTGCAAAGCCACATCAGTTTGTTTTGTCTAGTAAACATCTGCATGTCAGCAGAATAGCTGCAGTGCATTCGTCTGCACATATTCAATGGCTTAAAGCATCCTGATGCCTTCATATATTTGCATGCTGCCTATTAAGTCTCATGTTTTAAGGTTTCAGACTTTGATATATCTAAGCTGTTGGGTGTTAGATGCAAAAGTCTGACAAGCCTGATCTTGATGAATCTGGCAGTGCCAGTGTGTTTGACGTCTCTCTTGAGAAATGTACTAAATAAAGACTAGAGCAGGGAAAAGTTCAATTGCAATTGCTGAATCTGTAAATATCACTCACACAGAAGGTCCAGAGAGGTTATATTTGGGTTCTGCATAGGGGAAGTGATGCTTTGTAGTAGATATGAAGATAAATTGTGTTGTTATGTCCTAAACTGAACTTAATTCAAAGTAAAAGTTTGAAGTATAATAATAAGAAATATGTATTCTGAGTTGCCTACTTAATATATTAGCAGCAACTAATTTTTAACTTCTTCATGATTTGTAGGTATTGTAATTTATCATTTTTGCTTTCCACAGAACCCTCAGATAACATGCGTGAGATCCTTCAGAACATCGCCAAATCTCATGGGGTTTCCAACATGAGGAAGCTTGGCCACCTGAACAACTTTGTTAAGGTAGTGCATCTTCTATTTATGCTGGTTATTGTTCAGAGGCTGGTATACACCACACTTTATGATTTGAGTGATGAGAGAGGATCATGACCAGGTCTGCATGGAATGTCTTCACTTGTTTTTTTTTTTTTTGTTTTTTTTTATACTGATTTTAGGGAGAAATATGGTGAATTGTAAATGTCAACATGGTAGAATATATTAAATGGAGCTGACAATATTCTAATCGATCACTGATGAAAAGCATTGTAACATTAGCACATAAAAAACCCTGGCTCTGTCGTATGATCTGCATTGCATGAACATATTTAAAGTCCCTCACTTTATTAATATCAGCACATAAAGACAGGTTTTCTGAAATGTTGTGTTTAAATATGCACTAATTTGCATGCTTTTCAAGAGCAGAAAACTGCACATTGCAGAAAATCATGATCAAAACTTGTTTTTATTTTGTTGACGTTACAGTTAAAGGTTTTTCTAGAGGAGCAACTCCTTAAATCAGATAATACTGTCAACACTAAGAAAAAAAGGCATTTTCACCATTTTCTGAAATGCAAATGAGCAAAATACTCTGTAAAAACCTTTAGAATATAGACAAAACTGTAAAGTTTGGTGTGTGTAAGTGCAGCTGAATTGGAGAATTCTGGTTCAGGAAAAGACTCATTTTGAGATAACAGCCTTTAATCATTTTTTGTTATATTGACTTATATCTATAAACTGGAAACTAGAATAGTATTGAGACTTGGCAGTTGAATATATATTACATCCAGCTTTCCCCACATACATACAGTATACTATTTACATAACGCATTATATACTATATGGCAAATCTCAGCTGCATGATTGCTGACATCGTTCCAAAATGTGTCTGTATTATCTCTCCCAGCACTTATTTGCTAAATGCAACTTTAAGACTTGAAGATGTTAACATATTATAAACATGCACATCATAATTTCTGTGTGTTTGGTGAAAATTGCTATATAAATCAATTTGATTTGCCAAAGTGGGAGAATTTATTTGTAATGTTTTTAAGGCCTGGTTCTGTGAGCAGATCTGTAACATAGTAAACAGCAGCTGTGTGTGTGTGTGTGTGTGTGTGTGTGTGTGTAGTCGGGTTGTTTATCTTAGTGGGTGCCTCCTCTCACTTTCAGTTTCTTTCTGACTGAGTTTTGTGTAAGAAGAGAGTTTCATCTTAGTGGGACTGAGGTTAAACTTAAGACTGTTGGTGCAGAAGTGTGTGTGTGATTTTCTCAGCTTTGGAGAATAAAAACTCAAGCGGCGTGTACGCTTGAATGCTGTGTGTGGCCTTTTAAGGATGCTGAGATAGAGACGATGTAATCCTCACTGAGGGTCACATGACCCCTTCTGACTGCCTGAGCTCTGACATCATCATAAACACATACATATGCATGCTCAGCCTGCCAATTTTAGGGTGAACTATTCCTTTAATGTTAATGAAAAAAGTGTTTCTAATATTATATCACAGTTTTTTTGTGGAAAGTGATATATTTGTTATGGATTCTTTGATGAATAAAAACGTTCAAAAGAACAACCTTCATTTTTGATCAGTTGAATTCCTCCTTGCTAAATATAAGTAGAAAAATCTAGTCCTAAACTTTTGCACAGTAGTATATCCTGTGAGCATTATTATATATTCATGCATTAACAAACTTCATGGCTTGGTGCAAGAATATTTGTGAGGAGGAGTATCTCTCTCTTTCTCTCTCAGCTCCTGAACAGTGTAAACCACTGTGAAGAGAAGTTAGGATTTACACATGAGGAAATCATCGTTTGGTAAGTAGATCTTTTTTTGTGTGTGTTCCCAAATCAAGTGAGCATTTGCTGACTGCATAGACTTGCTGCTTTCTGAGATGGCATCACAAACATCATGGTATCTCGCAGATGACTGGTTTGTGTGAAATATTCATATACATAATATATATACATAATATATTATGTTTTAGTCTGCGAGTGGCGTTGCTGAATGAGGTGAAGGAGGTACGGGCTGCGGGTTTGAGAGCACTAAGGTATCTGATACGTGACAGCAGCATCCTCCAGACCGTTCTTCAGCTGCAGGTGGATTACCTGATCTCCAGGTGAGTGTTATGTGTCCTCTGTGTCTTCCACTAGGTTCAAAAGACACTTAATTATTAGGAATAATATTGATTTGACCATTTCTTACTGACGCTATCAGAGCAAAACTGCGAATTAATTGAGCTGAATGAAGACATTGTTGTCTTCTATAGAGCTGCTTTATAGCCAAATCAAATTAGTTTCATAATTGAGAGATTGTGCGACATCCATAGTGTTATTGAACAGAATGGAACTGACTTGAGATGAAGGAAGACACTAATGTC
Source organism: Enteromius radiatus (assembly GCA_032357445.1). NCBI lineage: Eukaryota > Metazoa > Chordata > Actinopteri > Cypriniformes > Cyprinidae > Enteromius > Enteromius radiatus. The sequence goes on along the minus strand of JAUCMS010000095.1, from coordinate 36,584 downwards.
TTCAGTACAGCTGCTTATAGAATAATTACACTTGTTTCATTGCACTGAATAATGACACTGTTGTCGAGTTGATGCGAATAACAGATGAAAACACATTTACTGATAAATTCCTCTACGTGCAACAAAATAGTCATGTGATTTTGTGCGAAGGGATGCAATAACTGCATTCCCAAACAGCAGACACCCAATTATTGCCTTTATTTGTTTTGTGCAAGTCATTTATTATTCATATTTAGTGGCTTCTCCTATGTTTCTTAGTGATATTTATTGCCAGTTTTTAAGAAAGTCTGTTCTCTTTGTAGACTCGTAGGATAGAAACAGTACAATTTTTTGCAAATGTTTTATGTTTAAACTCACAACTTTGTTATTTTCCTGTTTATAACTAGAAAGCTGCACTGTTAAAGAGCTCTATATAAATAAAAGTGATTTAAGTTCACAAAACAAAGTCATAATGTTGACGCACTACTGTTTTTGTCATATTGCATCATCTTCAGTGTAATGCTAAAATGTGAAAATATTAATATTGGTAAACATTGTGGTGTTTTGGTCAGAAAGCCTCAGATGGGAAGTGTTTATTTGTGTTCAGGTGCATTGACATTCAGCAGAGCAATGAGGTGGAGAGGACTCAAGCCCTCAGACTGGTCAGAAAGGTACAGCGTCTAGCAGCACTCTTGCACTCAGTATAACCCGTGTATGTTATTTGTGTTGTTGGGGGAATTTCATCTCAATCTATTATGTTCCCCGTTCAGATGATAACAGTGAACGCACAGCTCTTTCCCAGCTCTTTGACAAACTCTCTGATTGCGGTGGGGAACGACGGGCTGCAGGAGAGGGATCGCATGGTTCGAGCCTGCATCGCCATCATTTGTGAACTTGGTGAGTTAATAGTGTCACATTTGTCAAGAAAAGCAACACAGTTATTATTGATTACACTTGAGGTTAGTTTTAAACTTAGGTGAAAAAACTGGTTACATTTTTTTTATGGATTAAAGATTCTTAATGTCAATTCTATTATAGATTTATATATGAGTGATGTATACTCTAGGCAATGTTTTGTCTTTTTTTTAAACTACTTTGATCTTTGTCATTCTTTAAATCTATTTTGTACTTTACTTTATAAAATTTATTTTGTAAATGTAAAATTTCTCACTTCTTTAAAAATTGACTTTTAATAAGTTCCATATATATATAAATTAATAAAAAAAATAATTCATTAACTTAATAATTAATTAATTAAATTAATTAAGATTCCTATTTTATATATTTGTTTGATATGGTTGTGTTTTCATGTAATGAAGCACTGAAAAACCCAGAGATTGTGGCCCAGCGAGGAGGTTTGAGCACCATCCTGAAGAACGTCATCGACTGTCAGCTGAGCCGCATCAACGAGGCCCTGATCACCACGATACTGCACCTGCTCAATCACCCACACACACGCCAGTATATACGCGCTGATGTTGAACTGGAGGTATGCGTGCTTGCAGCTGCACACTGGGTAGTGCAGAACTTCATTGTGCCGCAGGTTTAATCTGGCATGCATTATTCCTCATTATAAAATAAAAATGTGCTTAAATACAATTGTCTGACAATAGTAAGTGAAAGTAGAAATCATGTGATGTGGCTAAGGTTGGTAATCATAATTTGTTCTCTGCATTTAACACATCCAGGTGGAGACACAGCAGTGAGCAAAATATGTTATTTTATTGTTTGTTGTTGTTTTTTTTTCCTTTTTTAGCAAATCCTTGCACCTTATACAGATTTTCACTACAGACACAGCCCTGATACAGCAGAGGCACAAATCAAGTGAGTTTTTTTGAGCTTTTTTCCATGTTGCTGTGCCATAACCTCACTTACCTGTAGTGCATTGTGTGCATGTAATGTGCATTTCTGACAGTAACTTTTTTGATGAATCGTTGTGTTCCATAGGGAGGACAGAGAAGCTCGTTTCTTAGCCAGTAAAATGGCCATCATTGCAGCCTTCCGCTCGTGGTCAGGTAGGAAATCTGCTGCATCTTCATCGGAGGAGCAGAAAAGGGAAATGCTCTCCACTTCTGCTTTTCATCCCTCTTTTCTGCTGTTCTCCTATAGGTATTATCAACCTGTGTAAATCAGGGAACTCAGGGGTTCAGTCTTTGATAGGTCTGCTCTGCATACCAAACATGGAAGTCAGGGTGAGTTTTAAATATATATATGTTTTTTAAAATTGAGACGAATAGGGGTGTCTTTGAATAGTCAATGCTTCGATTTGAGGAGCCTGGTTTGATTTTGAAAAGAAAGAAACTTTAAATAAACATTTTAACCTGCGTGAATACATTTTTTGATCAGGTAGAGTATAAGTAATATCAAAATATTTCAGCTGGTTTCTATTATTGCTGGTGTATATTATTTATGTCGTAAAATATTTGTTTGAGTTACGCTGCAGTAAAGCCCTTATCTCTTCTGTGCATAGCGTGAGCAGGACAAACTATGCAGAATAGTAATAACTATGACTTTTAGTTTAGCTGTCTTATTTCTGCAAGTTGTTGCAGAGCCACACAGATACGTTCACTTCTGCATTTGCTGCACTTTGTGCAGATAGCCTACAAGTCGTAATATTAACATTATGCTGTATAAATAATAGAGCGTATTCTATTATGAGATAAATGAAGTCCCACCGACTAAAATCATGCTACTATGCACGATTCTACTGCACAGCTCAAAACAGAAATGCAGAACTTTATTATCTATTGTCATAGGCATGATGTTAAAATGAGAGCACTACTGTAATGTTGTGAATTCTTAGGGTTCGAGAATCATATGTGGGCGTAAACCACACTATTTAACTACAAAGATTTTTAACTAAAACATAAAGTACATTAAATGTTATTTGAGTGATGAATTGAAATAGCGTTGAAGCAGTGTTTGCCATGGATTCACTAAAATAAAGCTGGATCTATCCTTTTTTTTTGCATCTGCAGAAAGCCTTATTAGAGGTCATGTATGAGATCTTCAGGTTGCCTGTTCCTATAGTGACAGGAGAGTTTGAGGAAGCCCTGCACAGCGTGGGTAAGAAGCGCCTCGATTCATTCAGCACCTCACTGACCGCTGTAGAGGAGTATCTATATATTCTGAGTTGCATGGTCTTCCTTCTGTCTGGGACATGCGTTTCATGCTGATGTTTATACCGTCCAGACCCCAGCAAATTTCAGGACAGCTGGAGACTATCTGATGGGTTTGTAGCTGCAGAAGCCAAAGTCATATTGCCTCACAGAGCACGATCCAGGTGAGTGTCTGTGCTTTGCTGTAATACTGGAATGTTCTGGGTTAAATGTTGCATTCATGTTCTTGTGTTGTCCGTTATCAGACCAGACCTCATGGACAACTACCTGGCGCTACTGCTGTCTGCCTTTATCAACAGTGGACTACTGGAGGTATATAATAACATGATCACTTGATGCATGCTTGATTTTCTTTACTTTTAATGGAAGGGGTCTGTGATGTTTTTATTGATAATGTTTTTGGTTGCTCAGGGTCTGGTGGAGGTGGTGACCAGCAGTGATGGACAGATATCAGTGAGGGCCACTATACTGCTTGGAGAACTTCTGCACATGGTATTACATTACTTCAGAACTATAAACAGAATTACCTTTATACACATCATTAATATTTATAATGGGGTCATGAACTTGGATTAGGATTAATATTTCTTATTTGATTTGTGTTCTTTAAAAAAAAAAAAAATAGTAATTGGTAATAAAATACTAAAATAGTAATATAAAATAACTAAAATAAATCTAGACACATTGAAATATTGAGAATTTGAGGACCAGAAAGTGCTTTTTTGTTGTGATGATAATGCAAAAATGAATGGTCCTGAAAACGTTTTTTAGATAAACATTTAATCAAAATTAAAAAGCAAAACAAAGGTTGCTGCGCCACAGTCACCGTTCTGTTAATTAGTAAGCCAAATTCTAGACATACATTTGGACTGCTGTTTAATTTAGCCTTTTAGCCTTTATTTATGGACCTAAAACATAACGGTTGTTCTCTGTTCCAGGCCAATACGATTCTTCCTCATTCTCACAGTCATCACCTGCACTGCCTGCCCACGCTTATCAAAATGGCTGCTTCCTTTGACATCTCTCAGGAGAAGCGGCAGTGAGTGCAACAATGTGAACACACACACACACACAAAAACAATAGTCTGTAAGCATGTGTCAAACAAAGTTTTCCACTATGAGGGTGTTCATTTTTGCTTCTGGATCTTGTGTTTTCCAGGCGTGCCAGTGCAGCCGTGAACCACCTGAAGCGTTTCCACGAGAAGAAACGACGTGGCCCCAAACCTTATAGTCTTTACCTGGATCATATCCTGCGCAGGACGTCCAACTCCTCTCACAAGAGAGAGCAGCACCAGCGGCCTCAAAAAGACATCTATATTATGAAGGTACACGCACTATATCATAGTGTGCCTGAAGTACATGTCTGAACCCCAAAATCAGAGAAAAGAGATAATAAAATTTAAAGAAAATGTTTCCTGATTTAAGATTTTGAGCTTTCACGTTTCCTCCACCCAACTCTTCATTACTCCAATGTAACAAAATATGATATTTAATGTGTTAAATACTTACACATCATGTAGTTCTACCTTGAATTTGTACTGATTTTGATGACCGAAATGTTTTTTTTTTAATCAAATTCACACGTTGCTTATATACATGCAGTTTATAAAATATGATACAGCAGAAGTTTCAAAGAGTTGTTTGTGTGGTGTAGGACACTGAAGAAGCACTGATGATGAACCTGAGGGACAGTCAGACCCTTAATCACAAACAGAACCTGGACTGGAACTGGATTCTGATCATCACTATACTGAAGGTAAACAAGGAACAGGCCCAACTCACTCTTCCTGCTGTGTTTGGACACTAGCATTGAGTTTACTTAATACTCTACAATATTCCACCTAGGGCCTACTACTTTTAAAAAATAGTACACAGGCAAGATAAATAAGTCATAATTTCTTAGAAGATTGCTAAATTGTTGTGACTTGAAGTTACTATATTGCATGTTTAATTTAGGATATTTCATTCAGTTAGCACTTTGGGTTTGAGAAAAGCACAATATAAAATGCATTATTATAATTATTCCATGTACTTTGCATTTTAATTTGTATAAATGTATCAATATTTCCACAAAAATATTTAGCAGCCTAACTGTTTTTAACATTGAAAATAATACGTATTTCTTGAGTAGCAAATCAGCATTTTAGACTGTTTTCTGAAGGATCATGTGACTCTGAAGACTGAAAAATAAATGCAGCTTTGGTGAGCATAAGAGACTTCTTAAAGAAGCAAAATAAAAAATCATACTGTGTTGTTTTTTCTTTCTAGTGGCCAAATGTGAACCTCAGAAACAACAAGGACGAGCAGATGCACAAGTAAGACCAGCGTGTGGTAACCTATCATGTGCTATTTTCTTGAAGCTCTAACCACAAACTACATCTGTACTGTATGTGTTTGCTTGTATGTAGGTTTGTAAGGAGGTTACTGTATTTCTATAAGCCCAGCAGTAAGCTGTACTCAGCTCTGGAGCTGGATCACTCCAAAGCCAGACAGCTGACGGTAGCGGGCTGCCAGTTCAGCCAGTTCCTGTTAGATTCAGAGGACGTAAGAAATGAAGACCTTTGAGCCTTTGCTAAATTACTCCATTGGAGACACAGCAGCAGTTTAACTTGGTTAATGTGCTTGTAATTGTTGTAGGACGGTCAGGCGTATTTAGAGGAGCTTGTGAAGGATATCGTTCAGTGGCTCACATCCTCTTCTGGGCTTAAATCTGAACGGAGTCTCCATAGCAACGGCCTCCTCAGCACCCTCAGTCAGCACTACTTCCTGTTTCTGGGTACTCTGTCTGCACAGCCAAACGGAGTCAAAATGCTGGAGAAATGTGGGGTTTTCCAGTGGTGAGAACACGCTATTTATAGAAACTTTATTCGTTTTAGCGTCATGAAAACATTCTGATAACACTTCAGAAATAAAAATAAACCTTACAAAATGTACATACTGTAATTACGAATTCCACAGTTATTAATATTGTTTAGAGGACGTATTTATATTTTGATTATTAGGTTTGTGTTATAATACTTTGGCATTAAATGGAAGAAAAGTAGTCGACTTTGCTGTTTGTTATACAACGTCTGAGAGAGTAATGGCAAATTTGACATCTTATGATCAATGTAATCAATCTCTCAATATTTTATCAAAAACATTTTAAGTTATAAGAAGAATATCATGGAAAAATTGACTCATTTGTGTATGTATTTATTTATGTTTATTACCCCTATAAAATTTTACCCAACTGTGATGACTTCGGCTTCTCAGAATCCGGAAATTTGAAAAGGGTTAATAAACTGCATTAAAAAAATACAAAAAAGTGGGAATTTGTTAATACTATGGTACCAAAGTAGCAGTTTGATTTAACTGTGTTTGCTTTTGATTTTTTTTTTTTTTTTGCAGTCTCTTGAGCTTGTGCTCAATGAAAAACCAGGATCACCTGCTGAAACTAATGGTCTCCACTCTGGACTACAGCAGAGACGGACTCGCTCGAGTGATTCTGTCCAAGATCCTCACAGCATCCACTGATGTAAGTGCATCTTAACTTCATTTCTGTTATTAGAGCATGGTTCTTATAGTACACCAAGTCTAAAACCATAAACATTTTCTTTAAGCAAAAAATAAGAGAATGACAAAAATTTTAACTAAAATCAAATCTAAAAATAAAAGTAATTCAACAGTTTTATTAAAAAACTATAACAGTATATTTGTAAAAATATAAATTGCTTTATAATTACAGAAACTTATATTTTAAATACAGCATGTTAAAACAAATAAGATTTAAGTTTTGTTAGATAACTAATATTCGTCCTGTTTGTCTGGATTCAGAACTGCCGTCTGTACGCCACCAAACATCTGCGTGTGCTGCTGCGTGCTAACGTTGAGTTCTTCAGTAACTGGGGAATGGAGTTGCTAGTCACACAGCTGCATGACCACAACAAAACTGTCTCCATGGAGGCACTGGACATCCTGGACGAAGCCTGTGAAGAGAAGGTAATAAGCATCACCGCTACAGGAAGTCAATAATATAACATTTGATCTAAATGTATCTATGTCTAAATTTTATTATGTAATGAACTGTTCAGGCCAATCTGCACGCGCTGATCCACATGAAACCTGCTCTGACTCACCTGGGAGAAAAAGGCCTTCTGCTGCTGTTGAGGTAAAACTGGTCTTGGTTATTAGTTTGAGTATGTATACTACATAACTGAATCACTTAAGACTTTTAGCTAGTTTGAGAACAGAGGTTTGTAAGGGAACAGCAGTTCATTAAAAATCTAACAGTCAAATCATAAATGTTAGACAAAAATAGAACATTTTAAAATGAAACCATAAAAATTGAACATTTATTAAAATATTAAATGTGTATTTATATATATATATTTTTACCTCCATTTCATTAGTTCATCTGACCAATAACCAACATCAGAGCAGTGAATGAATACTTGAGGTCAAAGAGGTTCAGCTGAAAAAAAAAAAAGTTTGGGAATTCCCGAGCTTGTTTTTGTATTTCTGGCCAACGCTGAAACTAATAGTGAAGTGAGAATTACTTTTGATAAATTTAGAGACTGAAATAAGCATTTCCCTACGGCTGTGTGATATTTAAAAAAGTCAGCAAAAGCAAAAAATAATCATTTTGTTATATGCGTTCATTATATATTCTGTTACTGTAATATAGAATTATCATAAAGAATCATCATTGTATTTTGTGTACTGCAAGCCACTAGAAAAGAAAATCTCTGCTTTAATAAAAATATAAATTTTACTAAATATTAATTGTCTTATACTTTCATATTTACTTGGACTTTTTAATAGAACTTGCATTTTAAGTAAAATAATATGAATGTAATAAGCTAATTTTGGTAAGTTTTTTGTTGGAGCTACAATAATCTGCTTTTCATTCATGTTTTGAATTAAGGAAAGCAAGTAATTTTTGATAAATAAATGTAGTTTTAATTATGTAAAAAACGTATGAAAAACAATATCTAAATCTGTTAGTAGTATCAAATTAGAAATTGAAATAAGCTTTGCACCTCTCGTTTGTAAGCCATCTGCTAAAAGAATAAATATAATGTGTTAAATGTCTCTCTGCTCTCGTCCGTAGGTTCCTGTCCATCCCAAAAGGCTTCTCTTACCTCAATGAAAGGGGCTACGTCAGCAAACAGCTGGATAAATGGCAGAAGGTGAAGGCATCGATCCACTGACTCTCTCTCAGCCTGTGTCTGTGTTTGTTCCTCTTAAATGCAGATTTAATGAGGCGTGTGTGTTTTTGCAGGAGTATAATCTAAAGTATGTGGACATGATTGAGGAGCAGCTGAATGAAGCTCTCACAACATACCGCAAACCTGTCGACGGTGACAACTACGTTCGCCGCAGCAACCAAAGGTCTTGGCACTCGTTATCCTGTAAAGGATTTCTAAAGGAAGCTAAAGCAACACTATTATAAATATATGTACAACTTTTTAATCAAAGCATTTATCTCGTAGGTTACAGAGGCCAAATGTGTTTCTCCCTGTGCATTTGTATGGACAGCTGGTCCATGATAAAACCGGCTGCCTGCTGCTGGAAGCTCAGGTACTCTGTTACACTCATGCTGTATAGCATTGTTTGTTTTCATGCACTTATGTGCTATTTGTGTGTATTTGTTAGGGTGTTATCCCAGATCTCAGCTACACAGTCCGATCTCCAGTGTTGGATAAATGGGAGGGCATTAAACAGCTTAAAGCGGCGCTGTGGGCTCTGGTCAGTGATGGTCTTTACATCTAAAAATCTCTGGTGTCGTTGTATGCAAGCTTACCCTTTTAAAATTTGTCATTTTAAATATTTCAGGGCAACATTGGCAGCTCAAACTGGGGCCTGAATCTCCTACAAGAGGAGAACGTGATTCCAGATATTATTGGTCTGGCTCAGCACTGTGAGGTTCTGTCCATACGTGGGTAAGGGACCTTTCAGAAACACTTTTTTTTTTTTTTTTTTTTTTTTAAACCCCAAACTCTTGAACAATTCCTGAAATACAGTTTCCTCTCAGATAGATTATTTGGAAATTGTAAGTCAAACAACAACATTAGTTTTGCCCTGTCCACAGCACTTTCTTCGTATTTTACATAAACCTTCCTCCTTTTTGTTTTGACACTCTCACTCTATATAAAATAATATTAGTGCAGAGAGCATTGAAATAACCATGCATCGTATTTCCAGTAAGTAACAAGCAGTGCTGTCTGTGCAGTACTTGTGTGTATGTTCTGGGGGTGATCAGCCGCACACGACAGGGCAGTGATGTTCTGAAGGCTTTGGGATGGGACTCTGTCCGGCACAGCCGCAGGCAGCAGTGGCCCGTCGTCCCTGATGAAGTGGACGCTCCACTGCCTAGTGAACTGTCATCTGTGCCCAGCACGCTCAGCCTCAACTCCGAGTCCACCAGCTCACGCCACAACAGCGAGAGTGAAAGTCAGCCCAGTGAGTCAATGCACATGCTTAACATGAAAATATTTCTTCATCTATTTTTTACCCCTTTCTTTGCAAGTAAAATATGTAAATATCCTAGATTTACTGTTAGAGCAGTTGCATAATTGCTTACAGAGAATCTGTCATCAATTACACTTCTTTTTATTTTTATATTGGTCCTTTTGCATCGCATTTCTAAGTTCACTAAATATGCCAATGGAGTAAGATTTAAAAAAATGCCTCTCTCAAGATTAATTCTTTGAAAACGGGTTTTTAGTTTTAGTTATTTAAAGTAACTTTAACTTGTTTAAAGGATGTTTACATTTACATTATACATATAGCAGGTGTTTTTATTCTAAAGCAACTTGGAAATGAGAAACAAAAGCAATTTGTCCAAGAGGCAAAAATATTTGTAATAAACTACAATAAACCTGATTTGGAAGCAAGCAAGCAAGCTGAATTTTTTTTTTTTTTTAGATTATATACAGATTTTTTTTTTTGCAGTTTACTTACATTTATTTCATAGTTTTTCCATTAATAATTAAATTAAATTTAATTATTATTATATTATTATTATATTATTATATTAATTAATATTATATTATTATATTTTTATATTTTCAGTGTTAATATTAATTTTAGGTTTAGTAATTGCTAGTAATGCTTTTAAATTTTTTTTGATTTATTGAAATTTGTGTTTTAGATTTACTAATTTTAGTACTTCACCTAAAACATTTTTAATTCATTTCCATTTAAGTTTTCATCTAATTAGATTATATACTGTTGTTGTTTTTTTGCAGATTAATATTTTGTGCATAATTATTTTATTTCAGCTTTATTTCACTTGAGACTGTTTGTAGTAGGTTTAGTTAGAAACAAGCACACAAACAACTATTCATAAGTAGTCATTGCAATCCATTGTTTTGCATTTTACATCCATTGCAATATTTCACGTCGCACCTAGGTTTATATTTCATGGACGATGATCGTGAGGGTTTGGACATGTACGAGGACTCTTCTCTCGGTTTACACACAAAAACCTCAAAGGACAGAAGCCCCTTTACCATCCTGACTCCTTCGCATCTCCGATCCCGCTTTCTGAACTCCCTGTCTCTTCCCACTAAAAAGGGACGGAGCCCCACTGACACTAAAGGCATGACAAACGCGGGAAAATCTCCCGAGGAGCTCCGGCTCATGCGGCGTATCCGGACCATAACAGAGCCTTCAAACTACTCTCCAGGCCACTCAGGGCAGAGTGAGGTCTTTTATGCTAGCAGTCGCATGTCTCGCAGCCCAACAGTCAGCCTTGAAACTTCGTTTGTGGGTATTAAAGCACTAGCAGAACCGTACGGCACAGAGGGATGCTCGGATTTGGAAAGCAGAAGTCAACATAAGGCCGTGACCCCGGGTGACGGCCAGAGGGAGCGGAGCAGCAGGGAGCGTTTAACCTGTGATGGTGCGTCTGTACTGCCCGGCGGCGGCACGTTTAAGAGCCGCAGTCATAGCTTCAACACAGACACCACCACCAGTGGCATCAGCTCCATGAGCTCCTCCCCCTCCCGAGAGCCAGCCTCCTCCATCGCAATGGACACGGACTGCGCCAGCCTCAACACGGTGGTCAGCACCAAAACTGTGAAAATGCAACACTCACTCAGTCCTCAGTCCAACCACAACCACATCCTGTTGTCCAAGTCTAATTCCACCTCGCTTGTTCCTCCCGGGTCGGCTCACACGCTGCCGCGCAGGGCACAGTCACTGAAGTCGCCCTCCGTGGCCACCATTAAGAGCCTAGTGGACTGCAGCTACATCTACACGAGCCCACGAGATGCGCTGGGATACGCCACCCTGAAGCGCCTGCAGCAGCAGAGGATCCACCCATCTCTGTCACACAGCGAAGCACTGGCGTCTCCCGCTAAAGACGTGCTGTTTACGGACACCATCACCATGAAAACACGCAGTCTCGACTCCCGGCTCACGCCACGCAGGTATTCAGCTTTTACTCCTACTTTTCAGCTTTCGTTTAAAGGGACCGTTCACCCCAAATTCTGTCATTAATTACTCACCCTCATGTCATTCCAAACTTGTAAGACCCTTGAAACACAAATTAAGATATTCTGTTGAATTTGGAGAGCTTTCTGGCCCTCCGTAGGCAGTGAGGATCCTGATATTAATTGTTAAAATAATCCATGTGACATCAGGGCTTCAATCGTAATTTGATAAAGCTACTGTAGGAGAATAATTTTTGTGTGGAAAGAAAAAAAAAACAACTTAATTGAGGAAGTTCCCTGAAATAGACGTTGTCTGGAGGGGAGCATATGCTTCTCTAAAACCTTCTCCTGCTACTGACACAGAACAGCATACGTTGTTTAATCTCCAAAATGACGCTTTAGGGTTATGCTGCAGAGCCAAATTGTTGAGTAAATTATTTGTTTTCTTTGCACACAAAACGGATCTTCGTTGCTACGTAAAATTACAGTTGAATTGGTCTTGTATATCTGTGTGTGTGTGTGTGTGTGAGATATATGGGTAGTTGACAGCAAAAATGTAGAAAAAAAAACTTGACATACAAGTAACATGAGGAAAATATATCTTCATTCTTAGTTACAAATAATGTGAGGTTTATCTTCAGTGTTAGTTTTATTAATTAATTTATTTTTTGCTGTCACACTAGGACACAATGATATGCTAACTACTGTACCTATATATACAGTGGAGGAAACTATTTTTTGACCCCTCGCTGATTTTGTAAGTTTGTCCAATGACAAAGAAAGGAAAAGTCTCACAACAGTATCATTTTAATGGTAGGTTTATTTTAAGATAGCACATCAGAAGTAAAAATTGAAAAATAACTTTTAAATAAAAGATTTGCATTTCATTGAGTCATTGAGGTCAAACGTTTCTTGTAATTGATGACCAAGTTTTAAGAGAGATTTTGCTTCACTCCTCTTTGCAGATCATCTCTACATCACTAAGGTTTCGAGGCTGTCTCTGTGCAACTTCGAGCTTCAGCTCCCTCCATAGGTTTTCTGTTGGATTAAGGTCCGGAGACTGACCAGGCCACTCCATGACTTTAATGGGCTTCTTCTAGAGCCACTCCTTTGTTGTATGTTTTGGGTCATTGTCGTGCAGGAACACACATCCACGACCCATTTTCAGTTTCCTGGCAGAGGGAAGGAGGTTGTCGCTCAGGATTTTCACGATACATTTTCCCGTTGATGCGGTGAAGTTGTCCTGTGCTATTAGCAGAAAAACACCCCCAAAGCAAAATGTTTCTACCTCCATGCTTGACGGTGGGGACGGTCTTTTCGGGGTCATAGGCAGCATTTTTCTTCCTCCAAACATGGCAAGTTGAGTTAATGCCAGAGAGCTCAATTTTGGTCTCATCTGACCACAGCACCTTCTCCCAGTCACTCTCTGAATCATTCAGGTGTTCATTGGCA
>JAUCMS010000093.1:1494604-1512738 GCA_032357445.1 Enteromius radiatus | reverse complement strand
TGTAAAACCGTTTCTGGGCATTTTTTCCCCTTACCTAAGCTACATACCTTCTATGTACATATCAGACAACTATTTAAGTTAACAACTGAATGTCTGAGGGCTTCAGAACAGAGCTGACACACAGGTTGTATTTTTGGACTAGAGGCAGAGAAAATGACCTTTACTGTAAATCGTACAGTTATTTCAAAGCAGCAAGGAAAATGCAATTTAGCAAGATACTGACCTATTTAATGTACAGTTAATGCATATGTAATATATGTTTATTCACCGGAGACAAACAGATGGACGGCCCACACACATGCTGTTGACCCATTAGAGCCGCCATGTGCTTTCTAGCCGATGATAAGTAACTATTATCAGTACGGTAGCAGATCTTTCATAGTCTCACCCTGAGCACTTACACACACAATAATGAAATTCTGTATGTGGCCAAAAGCACTCGTGCATCTCTGACAGAAACAATCAGACCCCATTGAGAGGCTGCCATCATAAAGCTCTCCACCGACAGAAATCTATAAAAGGTTTTAATGTCATGGGCCGTGATTGCCACCACTTTCATCTCCATTTGGCCCAATCACAGCAGAACCCATGCCTGATGGACTTGACAGGCCAGGACGGGACAGTAAAAGACACACACACTCTGGTAATAGCTGCTCACCCTTAGATGGATATTTCTTATCAATACTAATTGCATCGGAGTGACAGAGATAATTGTCCTGTTCTCTGACTCTTCCTGTGTTTTCTGCCCACAATAATGGGAGGAAGTGAATGAGAACAGGTGGAAAAAGGTGAATAGATGATGCTGCTGGTGGTTTCTTTTATGCAAATCTAAATACAAACCAATTAAATCCTGCTTAGACTGATTTCAGGGTTATCAATTACTAGAACTAAAAAAAATAATGTTTTTTTTATTTTTTATTTTTTACGAATTGAACCGGAAATAAAATATAAATATTAGATGAAAAACTGCAGGTAAATAAAAAGAAATTAGGTGCTGAAGCAGCACTAAAATGCTAAAAATAAATAAATACATAAATGGAAAATTAATTTAGTAAAATATGGATGTATCACTAATTTTATTATATATATATATATATATAGACTCATTAACTCATTCCATTCTTGTATCTGTTCAACCATGTAGCCAAATGTTGTCATGATACCAGAGTAAAACCTCAAAGTTATCCAAAGCAATGGTGTTTGACATCATCAGCATCAATCTGGCATGATGCTTTGAATCTGAACACAAACTTTGCCAGAAGCATCTTTGACCACATGAAGAAGCACAAGCTCTATTAAACCTTACACAGATAACCAGACATTGTGGGCTTTTTAAAATAAAAAAGAGGTCAGGCAATTATAGCAGAGAGCATTTACAGAAGTCCTAAAGGTACGATAACAGAAAACAGCTTGTTTAATTCTCAGAGTCAAAAAAACAGTTACACTTTTAGTGCAAGAAAACTTAATAAGGATAAAGCAGAGAAGATAAATAAGCACAAACTCCAGAAACAGTTTTAGAAATAATGTGTTATTACTTGTGCATGTATTTCCTTTTGATACAGGAAGTTGAAACAGATGAGTTCTCCTTCTGGAGAACATCTGACTGGATAACTTAAGTGCAAGATGATGTCATCAATATATGTTGCCTTTTAGCTTCTTCTGCTTTCATAATTTTTTCATTCAATATTTAGTTCTGTGTTTTATGGTATTTATTGTACTAAATTATAAATAATGAATTATGATCCATTTACTACATTTTTTTTTTTTCAGCGTGGATCTGAGAATGAAATTTCCAACTTAAACATAAAAAAGTACGTTTTAAGTTTACAGTCATTATTATTAATAGTGCACAAAAATAACATTTTTACGTTTTATGAAATGTATATTTTTAAAAAGGCAATTTACTCTAAAACGGCATACAATTTTGCGAAAGCTGTGTAAAGTTTAGTATGATTTTGAGCAGTTTTTTTATACAGGAGAATTTAAAGTTTTCTTAATCATATCCATGTGTGTGTGTGTGTTCACATATTGTAGCATGTGCTAAAAATGAAGTTTTGCACCATTCCAGTGAAGTGAAATATTCCAAAAACCAAAACATAAAATCTAGAACTAAACTTAAACTGCCTGAAAACTACACTGAAAAGAATTTGACGTAGAAATGATTTTCGCTCAGAGACTTCATTTCACATTCAGCAAGAAATGCATTGAATTCAACATGAAATTGTGTGGTAGTATATACATAAAATGTGTGTAGACTTGGACTAAAAGCCACAACATTCTGCTTTTCTTTGACAGTGAGCTGTCGTCTCAAAGCTTGCTCATCTAACATCTATTTCAGCTTTTAAGGTTTTCTGTTGTGCCAGAGCAGCGGTGAGAGTGATGCTCTGAAGATCGCCTCTTAATTCCTGGTTCGCTTGAGAGTTTTGACTAGAACAAACCGCACAATCTGCATGGATGACAAGGAAGGAGCACATTTCTGCAACCATCCATTTTCACATCCATTTTAGCTGTCCTGCAAAACGCACAAGAGCCGGCGACATCCGAGTGTGTGTCGCAGGCGAACATGTCTTTCATGTGCTGGACGCTCCAAGAAGCAGAGAGTGGAAGATTGCACTTGAGTTTCACAAGAGTTTTCTCATTCTTTTTTCATGAGCTTTGGTGTATTATTTATTCCTTTCAGAGGAGAGGCAATATAAAAGTATAAAACAGAATCCAAAAACGGCTTCCGTGTTTGCACCAAGCCTCTCTCACCGCAATAAGAGCTCAAAGTTTAAGTCAGTTGACCGTGGCGTTTCTCTCTATCTTTCTGATCTGTTTCTAAGCATTGAAGCTTCACCTCTCGGTAAGTTTTGATCATGTCTGATAGCTCAGTCTCTCAGACGATGCTTCCTTCTCCACTGAGCTCTGGTTGAGTTTGCTAAATGAAAATAACTCACTTAAGTCGAGGGTAACTTAATGCACTCTACTTATTCTAGTACTCAAGATGCCTTATTTATTTATTTATTTATTTATGTATTTTTAAAGCCTGCTCAAGGCTAAATAACTGTTTTCTATGGGAATATATATTCAAATGCAATTTATTCCTGTGATCAAAGTTGACTTTTCAGCATCATTACTCCAGTCTTCAGTGTTGCATGATCCTTCAGAAATAATTCTAACATGCTGATTATTATATATAATTCTCATCAGATATAATTATCATCAGATTACTTTTGGTGCTCGATTAATAATGGCTCATTAACTGCTTTTTTTTTTTTTTGGAAACTGCAATACGTTTTTCCATCAGTTTTTGATCAGTAGAAAGCTATCAAACCCCGGATTGTTGTTGTTGTTCCCCATGTGCTCTCTTTGACCCAGTTTCTGTATTCAGTTAATTATGTTCAGGTGTGTCATGTCTATTAGCGTCAGTAGCCAAGCTTCCATCCAGTTTTTACGCTGTTGTGTTATCGACAAAAATAATTTGCAAAAAAAAAAAAGAATTGCAAAATTTTCTGTCTCCAGCTTGTTTGGTGTGTCTCAAAAAAAACATTTGCCCCTAAGATGTTTCCATACATAATTTCACCTATTGTGCGAATCATATGCAAATAGTCTGTTCTTAAACCATTTATAAAAAAAAAAAACCTTAGTCCATTTTTAAATTATGCAGGCCTACATAAAAATAAAAAAAGACTTTAAAAAACTTTTTAAAAAGTTTAATGAGATTTCATGCTTTTGCACTTTGTTATAGACTATTTAGATACTCCAGCATCAAGCCATAGGCTATTCATAAGCAGGTGCAGTTGTTGTCGCTTTTATTTTTTGTTGTTTTCCTGATTTATGTGATTTAGCATTTATTTGAAATAGAAATATTTTTCAACATTACAAATGTCTTACTCTAATGCATCTTTGTTGGATAAAATATATCTATATATATTTTGTTTAATTTTAATTGTGTATAATATGAAGCAGCACAAATTTTTTACGTGTGTGCGTGTTGAAAACCGTTGTGCTACTTCAGTTGTAATAATTGATGGAAAAGCATTTCTTTTTCCTGGTAATGTTGATGGTACATATTTCGTACTGCTAACAAAAAAGCTTTGCATGATGGCAAATTTGTGCATTAGCTTCTCATTTACATATTTAAATCCTTGGCAACACCTTAGCAATGCCCCACCAACCACAGGCAAACACCGCTCGCATTTACTGCAGAAAAATCTAGTTCCTCTGTTTGAGCTGCAGAGTAAACAGTGCGTCTTTCTGCAGGGACTGACAAAAGAAAATAAAATCATGAGATGTCACGACGTGACACGAGTTGATCCTGACACCCACTTTAAACAGAGAGGAACGTGAGATGAAATGTTTGTCCCTCGACTTCGTTTGAATTTATAATCGGAGCTACACACAGCGCTTTCCTCTTGAGCAAATGCTCCTCGCAAACATAACCGAATTAAACTCAGTACATTTTCAATCAGATCTTCTCCAGCAGGTTGGATTTGTGAACTTTTCAAACACATCCGTTTGCTCAAATATTTACAGGCTGCCAGGATATTCAGAAAGGATCTTGATTCTAGGAAACAAATTACAGAGAGAGACGCTGTGAATTAGCATTTCATAAAGGCTTACGTCTCTAATGAAGCCGCTTCACACAAGAGGAGCTGAAGAAGGTGATTGTTTTCTGTCTCTTTCTCAACATAAACCCATTTTCACCTGTCTGGAAATGAACTGTAATCTCGCTTGGATTCCCTCATGGCCATAATCTCTCTCTTCCCCCGGTGCCACGCGGCCTGGACCTGGACTTGAACCTGGGAATAGTGCTGTAATCTGTGCTGAATGAGGGAAGTTCTGTCTGTGAAATCTGTGGAACCCTGGAGCCCAATGGAGCCTTTATCAGCCACTACAGGGACCCGACGGGGCCCTCAGGCCATCAGACATACCTTATCAACACTGAGAGAGAGAGAGACCGAGACAGAGACAGAGCTGAAAGAAAGAGAGAGAGAGAGAGAGAGAGTGCTGAAAGAAAGAACAAAAGAAAGACAGAAAGAAAGTAAGAAAGAAAGAAAGAAGGAAGATAAATGTGTGCAAAAAAAAAATTAATGAAAATGTTACAAAACAAAAAATAACAAATGAAAGAATGTAAAAAAAAAGAATAACAAATTACATGAAAATAAGAAATTAACAGAAAACAAGTGTAACAAAAAAATAGAAGTATAAATAAACAAATGAAAAAAGTAAATTAATCTAACATAAAAAACAAACAAAACAAAAAACACTATAAAAGCTATAAAAGTAATGTTTCAAGAAACAAATGGATACACACAAATGTGTCAAAAAATGAGGAGTAAATAAAAAAACAAATTAACAAGATTGGAAATAAAAAAAATGTGAGTATTTCAGAAAGAACACCACCAACAACAAACGACTGATTGGAAAATTATAAAATAAGGATTAAAAAAGGCACAATACAAAAAAGAAAGTAAGAAAGAGAAAAAGAACAAATGAATACAAACGGGAAGAAACAAACAAAAGGAGGAATAAACACCCGTTTCGGATGTTATCATTCGATTGAATGGGCACGTTATCAGTGGTTATCAGCTCATTTATATGGGTCAGTAGGGGCCTGCTGCAGCTACTGCTAGGCTTAGAAGGCTGTTATCATCCATAGGACTACTGGGCATGCACACATCAATCGAACGGGTTTTTTTAACACTGTACGAATACAATAATACTGTTTTTGTATCATAGTAAAGGGTAGGTTTAGGGTTGGGGTAGGTGTCAATGTTAAATAAACACAATCTAATCGGTACAACAATTAATTTCATTTTTAGTTTTACCAGTAGGTGCAGCAGGCCCCTACTGGCCCATATAAATCAGCTGATAACCACTGATAACGCGCCATTCAATCGAGTGATAACATCCAAAGCGGCTCGAATAAATGGGGAAAAAAACTAAATCAACAAGAATGAAATAATCAAAGAATAAGAAAACAGGAATAAAAGAAAGGACAAAGGACAATACATAAAGAAAGAAAGAAAGAATACAAACAAATGTGTGGGGGAAATAACAAACAAAAGGAGGAATGAATGGGAAAAACAAATGAACAAGAATGAAAAAAATATATATAAAAGAAAAAATTAAAGAATTTTTGAAAGAACAAACAAATAAAACAATAAAATGAAGAATAAAAGGAAGGACAATACAAGAAAGAAAGAAAGAAAGAAAAAAGAAAGTTTTTCTGTTCACACTGACTAACAGTTACTAACTCAGACTGACCTGAATAAACATCTTATTATCATTACCATGTGTCCCATAATGCAAAGCGTCATTTCAAACTGTGATGCATGAAGCGGAAGTGATTCTGCCTTCAGATCATGAGGGAATGATTACCAGCGGGAAACTTTCTGTGAGCCTCAATTTTCTGAGCTGGAGGCATGTCACCACTGTCAGTCATATGTATAATATACAGGCATGTAAATATATTGACAGTACAAGTTAATCTGTGCATACTGATGACAAAATAGCTATAAAAAAATCTTTTTAGTAGAACAAGAGTGTCAAAATCAATTGATAATTCACCAACCACTGTTTCACTAATTGTTATTCATTCAGACATGTTACATAAAACGTCTCAGTTTTAACCCTGAACGTAGACGTCACGTTGGATATGACCGGGCTCTCGCTTCGAGAGACCCGTCGACTTTGATTGTATTAAAACAGGAACATTGGCATGCGCTGATTACATCCGGCTGCAGCTGATTATAAATGAGCAGCTGGTGCAGCACATATTCAGGTTTTCACCGAAAAGCCGAGCCGAAGACCAGGCCGCTCAGCGGTGGTACAGCGCCATTGGCGACGGGACGTGACGTCTCCATTTCCTTCTTCAAGGAACGAGGGGTTACATACGTAACCGAGACGTACCCTTTCGGTCGGTCACTTCGAGTCACGTCAGATATGACAGATGAAATTGGGATCCATGGCCCCATCCATTGTCCTGCGGGAGTCTCCCAAGCCCCCTCTGTCTGGCGAAGGCCGAGACTCTCCACGACAGGCCAGCTACTGTTATCAAAACACTACCCGTTCAGTAACGTCTGGGGGCCTGTCAAGGGTGGTGAAGGAGGAAGAGCCACCTGACAGTGAAAGGTGACATCCATGTGAGCTCTTCATACACTTCCGGGAAGAAAGGTACCAGGGTGGGGCCCTGAGAACCAGCGTCAGACACCCCTAAGTACCAGTTATCCAGCCTTTGAGGGCTCGGGACAAGGTGGAGCTTTCCACTTGAGCCCGACCCCCTCAGCAGCCCAGGCCTCATAGCCACCAGTTCTTTATCTGTATCCGGCGCAGTGGACTCCCCAGTGAACACCGTGCCAGCCTCAACTTCACTTCCAGAACCTTCTGACTCTCCTTCCGATAGAGCGATCGACATCCAATCATTGGGGGAGCGCCAAAGGAAACAGCCTACCCCCTGTGGAGGTCCAGACTGTCAGCTCCACTGGCTGCGGAGGAGCCCTCGGAGGGGATTACCTCACCATCACCGTAACACCAGTCCGCCCCCGACAGAAGTAGCGCTCGCCCGGCTGTCTCTCATTAGGGGGAGCCCTAGATCTGGGCAGAGGAACGGGTGCCCTACCCCCTTGCAGGTAGCCTGGTCCACAGCTCTGCGATGGTCATCTTCCCACAATGAGAACATGACTCATCCACGAAAGCCACCTCAGTGAGCTTAAAGCGCAGGCACGAGAGGTAGTGATTGTGACCATCACCCGGCGCCAAGTAATCAGAAAAGCACGGATGGAAGGGCATCTCTAAAAAGATGCGTTTTTAAAAAGACGTTCCACCCGTGAGCTACTCTTTTAGAAAAGCTCTCTTACTGTGCTGAGGCGCACACAATAGGGAGGTAGAACAACCTGATGTGGCAACCCACTCGACACCGCTCAAGACACTGTCACACCAGCCACTAATCCTGGAAGTAAGAGAGGGAGCTGAACGTTGCGCATGCTCGGCTCCGAAGCGAAAAGCTGAATATACGCTGCTTTAGCTGCTAATTTGATCAGCTGCAGCTGGATGAAATCGGCGCATGCCAATGTTCATTGGTGTGTTTTAATACACTCGAAGTGGATTGGTCTCTCAAAGCAAGATCCCAATTTTTTGGTTCATATCCAACATGACTCTGAGTATATGTATATATATATATATATATATATATATATACAGTTCTGCACTATTCAGGTCATAACACAAACCACCTGGGAAAGAAGGAACGAGAGAAACTGTTTTCCATCCACTGCACTTGAAACGTATTTCATCTTTCCATCCACTTGTCACAGCCTCCCTGACCCTCTGCTGTCAATCCCAGCCGTGTGCATTTCACCAGGTGAAACAGTTCAATTAAGCTTCAGTCTATCCTCTAAAAACGCTTCCTTTCCTCGATTTATGTCCGCTGATCAACCACAGACTCCGGAAGAGCACGTCTGAAACTGTATTGATGTTTAACAGATGTTTTGAGCAATGTTTTTCTAGACTCTCTCACTCCTCTGAAGCGCAGCGGCACTGTGTGAACATGTTGTAGTTTTGTGTGACAAATGTCTTGCAAGAAACCTGCTGGAGCAATAAGTGTTTTATTGTTTAGCCATTTGAGGCATTCTGCGTACAGCAGGCAATGCGCTTACAGGCCTTTTTAATGCAAATCTGTTATTGCACAAATCTGAACTCACCTCTACCTGCTGCAGATGATTTATATTAAAATTTTACAATTGTAAATAATACGCTAAAAACACGCCACAATTCTATGGTTGCCAGGGTGTTGCTAAGCTGTTCTTAATGTTTAAAAAAAAAAAAAAAAAAAAAAAAATTTTGGGATGATATCAGTTATGTCTTGGTATAATTTGGGAGAAAATGTTGGAAAAGCTCCATTAAAGTACTATTTGGAAAAAATGTTGGCTAAATAAGTAAATGAATGCAAAATTTTGCCATTATTTTTGATATACTAAGTGAAAGTTTTAAATTCACAACACAAGTGTAATTTCATTATTTGACCTCTAAAATAATCTAATATACATCTAAGAATATTTTAAATCTATGCATTTGAACAATACCGTAATTATAAAAAGAAGAAAAAAAAGCTGCCATTGGGGCTGTACCTTTTCAAAAGGTACATGTTTTTACCTAAAGGGTCCATTTAGGTGACTTAAAGGTACACAAGAGCACATATTTGAACCTAATAGGTACACAAGTATACCTTTTGAAAAGGTACCGCCCCAGTGACAGCTTTTGTACCTTTATTTCTCAGAGCGGATCACATTTTGGTAATGCTTAGAAACGTGATCTCAAACTTATGTAAGTTCATAATTTCATTGCATATGATTTTTTTCCCATTTCTAGGAATAGAAATGAAATAATATATAAATACAACATATACAAACATAGCAGTTCTGCTGAGAGTTAAACACCTGGTACCTCTATAGTACGGATACCAAAGAAGTAAGAAGTAATTGTTCACCTTTTTAACACTGCAGCCCGTGACAGATTCCCTCCAAAGCTATTGACGGTCAACAGTGGTCCTTTACTAGAGACAAAAAGAGACAGAAACATTAGAACACAATTAAAAAGCTGAAAACCTATGGACTAGCTATTCTTTTGTTTTATATTTCAGTAGATATAATCATTTAACAAACTAAAATAATTAAGCATCAGAGACATAAAAATACGTAAGTTAGAACTATATTTTCATGCAAAACCTGATTTTTGTTCCATGCAGGTTTATATGACACATAACCAACTTACTGCATCGCTTACTTTCCGTTAGCATTTGCTCTCGAATGCAGAGACTCGAGGGAAGCAGCAGCAGCAACTACTACAAAGTGATTTTATGCTGGAAACACGTTTAGCATAAACTCCTGTCTGGTGGCCGTGTGTAGTGCTGCCAGCCATCACACAGCAGAGCTTCAAAGCACAGCGCCGGGACACACTGTTTACCACGAGACCCTCCTGATTCCAACAACAATCCACCGAGACACAGTTTACCCCGGCCTGGCCCAGGTGAGAGAGACCCGCCAAATCCAGTCTGCGACAAAAGACATGTAGAGAGAAATGCTTTTGTTATTATAATCAATTACATCAGTGTTTGCAGATCTTGGTCTATCTGTGTGCAAAATAAACTTAACTTAAAATATGAATCATAAAGCAAGTATAATTTAAAAATAGTAAACAATGTACACAAGTGCACCAAAATAGTTCATCAAAGTTGTTGTACGCTAAGACAAGAATGCATTTTGACTGTGACTGACGTAAATAAAAAATACTGACTTGTTGCATTTTTTTGCAAGGCATTATTAGTTATTACTATATGTTTGCCTGGCTCTCCAGCGATCCCCTTCACACCCATTTCTACCCGAATTATATCCATTTAAACAAACATCCCCAGACTTTAGTCAATGTATGTACAATTACACAGCTATCGATAAGATGTTAAGCAATGCCTATTAAATTAATTCATTAAATGTAATAATTTTAATAAAAATGCTACAATTCTCTTTTGAATGCACTGGTAGATTGACATTTTGTTTCTAAATAACTATTTTTATAACATAGTACTATGCTTTTATTTAGCTGAAATTGATTTCATTATGTTCATTATTATTATATCTATTTTAACAAAAATTAGATATTATAACTTAAGATATAACTGTTTTTTTTTTTCCTTTATAAATATATAAATCTTTAGGTTGTTAAAAATGTATGCTGGGAAAAATATAACAATTTTAGGATGCGTACATAAGCATGTTTATCTTGGGGATGGTTTAGTGTAAAGAAATACTTGTATTTTCTGCAAGTAATTAATGGTATAAGTATGTCTGGCTCTGGAAAGCTGTCGAATAATCAATATTCAGCAGCGTGGCCTCTCTGAACAGCGGGAGTTTTGTTCTGATCCTTCTACAAGTACAGAGGCTGCTCTGCCTGGCCTTGGGTTGAGCAGACAGAGCTAGCGGAGGCGGTGTTTAGCATGGAAAGAGCTCATTCTGTCTTTATAAAGCCATAGCTTCAGAGCTGGACCTTGCTGAATGTGCTGGTCCTCAGCAGCGCTACAGATTCCACAGACACTTGGCCTTTCCTTTCCATTTCCAAGGTCGGCAAAAATAATTTGGCTGCTCTTTATCCCAAAAGCAATTCAGGCCCATTACTGTTCCATCGCACAATCAGCGTCAGAATGACACCGATGGAATTGCTCACATTGTGAGTGTCAGAGAAATCAACTGATGCTGTATTCACGTCTGACTTCAAATGTCTTCTTCGTAGTGCATTTCATGGCCGTTATCATCAAAGAAATAAAGAAAGAACATTTCAGGTCTAACATGTACTGTATGTACTGTAAAGTTACATTAAAAATGTAGTTAAAAAAGTCTATAAATAGTCTAAAAATCATCCAAAAGTCATCTATATGTTATGGTATAACGTAAACATTTAGCAGATATAATAATTAAGCAAACCAAACATACTTGTCTGCCTCTTGCACACAAATGATAAAAAAAAAAAAGATTTAAAATCTTTAAAAAATAATAGATAACATGATATACCAACACAAGCACACGATTCAAAAATAAGAGCAAAAATAATAGTCTTTATTGAGACCATTCAGAAATATCTGCATTGTGACAAAATGAATATTAAAAAAACATGTATTATATTATACTACTGTATGTTTCACCTGTGACTGATTTGCATCTTTTTCTACTCAAAAGTGTATTTTTTTCCCTGTCAGAATGAAATGAAATAAAAATAAATAAATAAATAAAAATAAAAATAAATATATTTTTTTATTATATATATATATATATATATATTTTTTTTTTTTTTTTTTTTTTTTTTTTATTCACTCAGATATTTTGTAATAAAACATAAAGATAGATAATAAATCACCATTTAGAAGTAACAGATTATTGTGTTTTAGATTAAATTAAAATCTCTCTTGGTATTGACTGTACAGGGTGGGTTGGTTCCCATTTTATTAAGGTGTATCCATATAAATGGCCCACCCTGTACTTTCTAATTAAGAAGCAACCCAAAAAAGAAGTTTTCTTAAGAGCTATTCCAAGTAAAGACACTACGATTTAAGGAAAGCACAATACTACTTTCTGTTTCTGTTGAAAACACTCTTCACAATGCTTTATTTGAGTTGCACATCACACACAGAAGTCTTGAGCGTCTCTCCACATCGACTGGAGGAAGGACTCTTACCTGAAGAGACTAATGGGAATTGAAAATAAACAGCAAACACCTGCCGTGCCGAGTAATTTTTCAGCTACGTTTAAAAGCCTTCGTCTGTCGAAGCGGATTCTGTCACCCGGGATGAAACCGGCTCTGCCGAACACGACGAGTGCTCAGGAGACAAATGTTTCAGTTTGCCATGATCTGAGGTAAAACAAGCTTCATCTTTATGTCGGCTGCAGCTCCTCTCGTACCGTTTCCCCAGGGATTAATTGGATCTGCCATCCAATAAAGGCAAAAAGAAAACCCAAGAAAATAAATTACAATCATTCCCAGCCTCTTGTCCTCATTTGTCTTATTTCAGTTTGAGAGCCAGGCTTAAAACAAGGCCTATCTTTCCTCTCTCTCTCCTTCTCTTAGCTCAAGTTTGCACACGAGAAAATACACATGCATTCACTGTCACTGTACAATAAGTTATTAATTATAGGTTATAGATTATTTGAAAACAACATGAATTTTGTTTACCTTAAGGTCCTGGTTCTCAGAAACGGATCGCAGGTCTGTTTTGTTGGCTTACATACAATAGGGGGGAAAAAAAGGAACAAATTATTTTGCATAGTTGAATAGCCAAATATATATGCTTATTATGCAAATTTGTGTACGTGGAAGAATATAAATACAAAATATAAATGAAGAAAACACGAAATTTTAACATGAAATAAAATACATATTATTTATATATATATATATTAATTCATTTAAAAAAAATTAATGTAAATATATATATTTATAGAATTTAAATAATTTAGAATTATTAACATTTATTGGATCTTTTATGTTAAAATTGTAATAAAAAAATAAGTAAATAAATAAAATTCCAACATAATAACTATACGCTAAATGTAAAGTGATGGAGATTGCTATATAATATAAATAAATAAATAAATAAGCATTTTTGTTATGTTAAATAAAATGCAAATGTTAACTGAAATGTTTTGATTTATTATATGATTTAAAATGCTGACAATAAAAATACATAAATGTTTTAGGAACGCACTTTCTGATATGGGTCAAATTTAAAGGTCATGCGAATCACTTGAGCATTTACAATAAGTAAAGAAAGTAAGAAAGAAATCAGATTTGAGCAGAAACCAGACTTTTTTTTTTTTTGACTATCAATAAGCAATAGGTCATCTTACACCACAGTCTTCGTATCAGTGAGCCAATGGCAGTCCAGTGATAAGCAGCCAGTGTTATCCTGCACTCGAGCCAAATCTTCACTGCCTTCTTGTCTTTCTGTCCTCAAAACGATGAAAGCTGTTCATCTGAACAGGAAAACACAGGCTGCTGGTATTCTGTAAGAAACAGAGAGGAAAGTTCAGTCCCAGTAAAGATGACCCTGACATCAAACTACTCGCATAATAGAGAAAAATCAATACAACTTACATAAAGAGCTCTTAATTTATATTTCAGTGAATTACCTGATGCACTGCAATACAAGTTTGTCTCAAGTCTTTTTTAAAAGTATATGCAACTCACAATGTCTTTAGAAGTATTTAAAAGAGAGTCAACAAGTTCACTTGAGATATAATTTATTAGGCAAGTTTTCACAGATGAATCTATTAATTTTGAATATGCTAAATAAACATATTCTGTATTTATATTTTGAATTGTATTAAATACATTTATTTTTAAATCAATCTATTAAAACATGTTGTTACATGTGTGTAGTTACAGAAATATTACAGCTGTAGATACTGTGTGTACTTACACTGTGGTTGCATACTACATACACATCTAGTTACTATGGAGGTACACAGGTATTAGGGACACTTAATATAAAGTGGGACCAAAACAGTAAATGTGATGCATACGAGCAAGTACGTATGCATGTAACATATCCCAGAATGCAATGCACTCAACCTGACCTTTCGTTTCTAGTGTAATAAATGATGCAGAAGAGGTGATTTTTAATATCTATTCTACAGGCAATGCAAGTAAAAACATCATCACCATATGCCACATACAAAATGATGAGGTCACGTGAAAACATGAACATTGAAGTAAAATTAGATGCAACAATAGAACTTTCAGTTAGTTGCCAAGGCAACAGTTAGCTTATCATTTTAAATGACTTAAAGTACTAAAATAACTTAAACTGAAATTAAAATTAAATTAGTATAGTATGTAGTTGACTGTCAACTACTAAAAAAAAAACAATTGCATCTTATGCTTTATTTTGTGAAAAATGCATGTATTGGAAAGTTCCTAAAGTGACCTAACTGGCATGGTTTAAAGGCTTTTTTGAGTTTTTATAGTGCCTATATTGTTCAACATGAATCTTTGGTTAAGGATTTTACATGTCTCAAGTCAGCTCTCATTAATGCATTCAGAAGCTTTAAGATGCAGCATCATTTATTTAATGCAATAATAAAAAGTTGATGAGACTGAAAGTTCAAAAAAGAAAAAGAGAAAATCTATACATAGAAATCACAGCAAAAAATGATGAAGTGTTTCCAAGACGGTGGCCTTCATAAATCAAAAAAGAAAAAAAAAAATGTTGAAATCTGTCAGTTAGTATAAAAAATAAATCCCTGGGATGTAAAAGTGTCTGTAGTTGAAGAAACACCCAATTTGCGAACAAGTGAAAATATGTCTCCATTAAGATACGGCAGGCACAAAGCCTTTTAAAGCTGAACTTCTTCAAAAGATCAGTTGTCTGTTTTTGCACATTCTTAGCAGTGAATCTATCTTTGCTCCTGGATAACGGAGTGACATCAAACGGACGGCTGAATGAGACATCAAAGTTGCCTTCATCTTCCTCTGGTCCTCTATACTGCATCCAGAGCCAAAAGTCAGCGGATCGGGTTTTCACCTCACCATCTGCTACCTGTGCACGGATCGAGAAACACAGAGGACGTTTAGCCTTTGAAATTATATTCAATTATGGCTTCTTTGAGTGTTTCACTCCAGTTTCGCAGTCTAGTTACAAACTCCAGATGTGTGTTAGACAATGCGATTGCAAATGAGAAGAACAGAGACGAGTGCTTTTGAAATGAAATGCAAATAGAGTGATATCTCACTGATAGACCGACTGTCAAGGTGTCGAATGAGGAGGGTAAACACTTCAGGGAGGTGCGGGATGCTTTCAGGACGACTGAAAGAGAAATTTACACATATATTAATCTGCTTGAAAAGAGCCTGAAAGAACCTGAAAGCTGGAGGAGCTTGAAACACAATATTCATCTATATCACTCGCAAATGTAAACAATATAAACATTTTTTAATCTACATATACTTACAGTCTCATTTGAATCAACATTTATGTCAAAAAATATTGATAACTTATTATGTAGGGTTTTTTTTGTTTGTTTGCGACATGTTATGTTTATGCACTACAAAACAGAAATAATTATATATATATATATATATATATATATCAGTCTTAGACAAAAATAAACTACAATAAAATAATAAATATTGCAGCAATTTACTAGATACCAAAATCATGATGTAAACCCATAAATAATAATAATAAAAATAAAAAAACAATTAAAATGTAATAATGCAATATTGAGTTCTGTACGCATTTACAGGCATGTGTGTCAATATTTATTGATATAAACAATATTTTGTTTGAATTTCCATTATCTCTTGATATAACATCTCAAGAAATACTGATAATTTATTTTGTAGGGTTATTTTATAAACTGCAAAGAAGTTGTAATTATTAGTATTTTAATTAGTATTTTTGTCCTTTTAAAAAAAATAATAAATAAATAAATATATATATATATATAATCTTTTAATTAAATGAATTTACTAGATAAGCAACATTACATATATTTAATCTTGTTTGCATTTTAATTAAGTGCAATTAAGTCAATTAATTAAGATAATTTTACCTGTCAAAAACAATAATTTTGTCAAATATTTTTACAATTTAATATAATTGTTTTCTATGTAAATATTTTGTAAAATATAATTTATTCCTGTGATCAAAGCTAGATTTAGTCTAGTGTAACGTTATCCTTCAGAAATCATGCTGCTTTGCTGCTCAAAGATTTATTTATGTTACATTGCTAATAATAATAGCGCTTATTAAAACAAAAAATAAATATAAAAAAAACACATTTGCCCGTACAGTACTTTTCAGATTACCACATATTTGTGACAGCAATGAAAATGAAATAATGTACTGGATAATGCACTTTTAAAAAGCCATTATTTAACTTTTTTGTTTATGTGTAAACATCTCTCAGATAGCTTCTTTTGATTATTAAAAAATGCATCATTTCCGTTTAGTTCCAAGGCTATGTTGCAGTATGACAAAAGAAAGCATGTCTGTCAGATCGGTCGTATTACTCGAGGTCTTGAACTACTGTAAGAGCTTCGTCTTGGTGTGTGAAGGTCACATTTCCTGCTCTAATCTTGGAGGAAGGACCCGCTTTGTGCTCCCTTCAACAAACCAATCCCGTTATAGGCCTCCACATCCTCCCAGCAATTTACCTCTGATTAAGCAATTCATCTGCAAGAGCGTTTGTGAGACATGCTTCCCCCAGCGAAGCCTCTCTGTGTGCCCGGCTAAGTCCTGTTGCTTTGAATGCATCTCCAGAGGGGAATTATCTAGGAGCAGAGAGCCTATGCAGGGAGAAAGGCCAGATTTCGCCGGCTTATCTCTCCTTCTCCTCCCCTCCCTGATCCTGATGGGGTAGAAAAGGAGGAAGCCTTCGAAAGCCCTCCAGAAAACGCCGGACGATTAAACCCGAGTCCCAATCAATTTAGCACCTTTGCTGGACAGAGAGCGTGGAGAGCAGAACGGCTTTGCTGAGGAGAAACAACTACACCTTTCCCAATCCGTTCGGGCAGGTGTTCTGGATTTCAGGGGGTTTGAGGTGCTGCTCCCTTCCAAAACTACACGGGCAGCTTTAAAGGGGTCATTTGCACAAAAATCAAATTATTCATGTGCTTCTGAACCGCTACTTTCTTTCATGGACTTTCTTTTTGTTTCACACACACAATAAATCCATCAAGTCAAAGTCACTTTGTGTGGCAAGAATAGCTTTTAAAAACCTAGTTTCATAAAAATATGTGCTTCTATGCACTATTTTTCATGAATCACTAATATCCGTAAACTGTTGCTAAAAGTTATTTCACAATGAGATTTTCTCCCCATTTCAACGGTTTTAATTCAATGATGGGTTAGAATTTTGTACATTTTTTGAACGAAAGATCAAAAGGATAAACAATGCCGATTTATTTTCACAGCCACCTTTGCTCAGATTTACCATATTAGTGGAGGGCACTGTATATTAATACATGGGTCAAAGACATTAAGATTTGCATCAAAACAAACAACATGCTTATTCTGACTTGTACATAAGGGTTAGTTCACCCCAAAATAAAAAAATTAATTACTAAAACATAATTAATTACTCACCCTTCCAAGACCTTCTAAAAAAAGTTTTCTCTTAGCATTGAAAAATTGAGGTGGATCCGCTGATGTCACACTGTGTTTCTGGATCTGGGATCATTTCAGTTGTGTTGCTGTCTATGGAGGGTCAGATAGCTCTCTGATATTATCAACAATATCCTAATTTGTGTTCCTAAGATGAACAAAGGTCTTATGGGTTTGGAACGACACGAGGGTGAGAAATTAATGGCAGAATTTTCACTTTTGTGTGAACTAACACTTTAAAATATATAAAAGTAGAAGTAGAGCATATTAAATGTTTTAAATTAGTAAAAAATAAAAAATCATACTGAAAAAAGGGGCAAACCACAGGTCAGTGGCAAACTTTAAAAATGACAAATGACAACTAATTAGTATTTGAGGTGAAACTAATAAGTCAGAAATATATTTTTGCTGAAAAAATTGTTACACTGAATGACATTTTAGTGGGGGTTTTCTGTAAATCAGAAAAACAAAAACAAAATTGCAATTAAACTAAAAAGAAAGC
>JAUCMS010000093.1:1471759-1485448 GCA_032357445.1 Enteromius radiatus | reverse complement strand
GTCCAATCAGTATAATCAAACACAGCTGGACTCAAATGAAGGTGTAGAACCATCTCAAGGAAGATCAGAAGAAATGGACAGCGTCCTGAGTTAAATATATGAGTGTCACATTTTCTGTCAATATGGGATGCTGTGTGTACATTAATGAGGGGGGAAATGAACTTAAATGATTTTAGCAAATGGCTGCAATTTAACAGAGTGAAAAATTTAAGGGGGTCTGAATACTTTCCGTACCCACTGTATATATATATGTGTGTGTGTGTGTGTGTGTTTAGTCATGTTTTAGCAGACGCTTTATATATATTTATAAAACACAAGCAGCATTTTCTTAATAAATTAAAAAAAAAATAAACGTTTTATATGCACAAACTGCATTTTCTTTTTAAATATAAAATCCCACAAATTTTGCATTCACATTTTCTTTTTACAAATCTAAATTTTTGCATACAGCAAACACTTTAAGAAAACACTTAAACCTGCACAGCTTGGCATCCACCCAAAACACAATGTCAATTACTCGCTCTATACTCAAGTGCAATATGAAACTGTCAATTTTCTGCTTCACCCATTTTTCCAATAGCAACATCCTGACAATGACCCAAAACATACAAGATTTGCAATCATGCTGCATCATCATCATCATTAAATATAAACATCTAGTTTTAACGTCAAGTATTGTCTCCATAGAATCTTGCGAAACCTCCAAAGATCCATTTTTTTTGGGTTTGAAAGTTCTCTGAAAACCACTTTTTAAATCTCTGACCTCTCTCTTTCTCACTTTGCTCCTTCATTTGATAGGACAAATGGGCAGATTAAGCAGCGCACTTTGCAAATGTAAATCAGCTCTGGAAAGATCAAATACAGAGAGGCAGTTTCGCCCGTCGGTCCACAGCGTTTAACTCCATATCTGAATTGAGAGTGTTACAGTGATTCCTCATAAAACCCTCCAAGAATCGAGGCACACCAGCCAAAACTCCGTCAGGTATTTCTCATTCACTTAAGCACAGCACAGAGAACATAGACTAAAGCTTGCTGAAATATGAGCAATGAGATCTTTTTTATTAGGCGCCTGTCTAAAATAATTTACCTTTCTCTTTCATAAACTTTTGCTGTGCTTAACCACTGCTGTAAAGAAAAATATAGCAAGTCGTTAAAAGTCTGTTACAAAAAGTGGCTGTAAAATGAAGGCTTGACCACTGAAGAATACGGGGCAGCGGAGGTCCTGATTTCACGTAAATCTGAGAATAACCCACTTGCAAGCCTCATAAAGATGAGAGGAGGTAGTGAATATTCAGCTGTGTAATTGCTTAGTCGACAGATGTGGTTAAATACATTACTCTGCCATTGTTTGTACGTGCATTTTTTGTCTCATTATTTGGGGAAAAATAAATGACATTATTTTGTGTATTTGGTGTAATGCAGTGTGTTTATGAGGTTTAAGGTGCAAAAAACATGCATTTCACACACTGTACATTATTGTTTCTCCTCTAAGCCCCGCCTCCTGAAACGGGTCCAAAATTCCGTTTTGAAAAAAATGGTGTGCTCTGATTGGTCAGCTATCCAGTGCGTTGTGATTGGCCTGAATACCGCAAGCATGTAGCAGAAATATCACACCCCTTACCATAACATGATGCCACATCCCAGCACTGATCAGAGAAACAACTAACAATAAGCACTACCCTTGTAAGTAGCAGCTTCTTTTAATGCACTTTTGAAGCATTGGACTGTTCTTGCAGAGGTAGAATTGCCTCTCTTTCTAGTCTCTGTGCACAGCCAGCATAGACTGGACATAAACATGGCGCCCGCAGCAACACTACAGCCAGAATAATAGCTCCGCCTTCTTTCTATGGGTAAACATTTGGGTGGTGTTTGAAAATAAACCCACTCTATGGCGCAGAGAAGTGGGGGCGTGTTTAAGTGAGCCGTTTTAGGGGGGGCGTGGACAAGTCATGCATTTTATAAAGAATATCTCTTTGGTTTTGAAACTTTAATTAAATCACTTAAAGTTCTGTGGTGTTACCACGGTAAAGTGATGTATCATCAAATAATACTGTGGTAATATGTCCAAAAAGCATATTAATTCCACGCTTCTTCTTGTAAGTAAAACAGAGAGCTGCTGGAGCGAATATGCTGATTTGTAATTCTTCATGGCCCAAATCGCTAAACAGCCTCCAAATGTCCATTCAGCACTTCCATGCTTCAACAGACAACGTCTACCAGGTAAGAGTGTGTTTTAATTATTCTTACTCTGTGAAACTTCTGTCTGATTGCTTTTTCCTCTGATCCTTGTAAAAACATCTTTTTGCCTATTACCCAATTAAAATGGGGCTAAGAGGTTGAACAACGAAATGTACGAGGAGCCCCGGAGGATTGTGTCCACCTATGAAAACTGCAACTGGATTTTAGAAGATTTCATTTGGATTTAGACTTCATGCTTCAGAGTCTATTCTTGGGAGACTGGGCTGCTTTGAGCCTAATTTCAGACCACTAAGAAATGATTTTCCATACTGCTGAATGTACTGTAGTCTGAAACCTTCCAGGCAAAGATTGTGTTCGCACTTCGTTGATTTTTCCCCACATGAAACAGGACATCTAACGTTAATCTTAAAAGAATATATTCTTCCTAAACACTAACAGCATGTAATCTACTGTAATTTTGCCATGTCATCATGTCCCTGGATCAAAATACTTCAATACCAAAAATGCAAATGAAATGAAATTAAATGAAGTTACCAATGCAAAAAAAAAGAAACTATATTTAAATTAAAGCCATGCCTATTTTATTTTATTTAATACATTTCAAAAAGTAAAATATAAGTTATTGTTTGCAGTGCAATGTAATAAAATAAAACAAATATAGACATCATTTTAAGTAAAATATTTCTTGCAATGCAATTAAATTGTGGCTTAATTTTGTCATTTAAAAGAAAATTATACAGGCATTATTTAAGCTAAATACAATTTCTCTTATTGCAGTGAAATGGCATTTAATTCAATTGAATATATATATATATATTAAATGAATAGTATAGAATACATAAAACCAATAAACCAATATAAATAAAATAATAAAATACAAATAATAAATAACAGAAATAATTTTAAGTAAAATGTAATTTCTTATTTTTTGCAGTGCAATAAAATAAAATAAAATTAAATTAAATTTTGGCTTCAATTTACATTTTGGGTAACACTTTATAATAACAACACGCTATGAATCATTAGTTAAGCATTAGTAAATAGTCAGTTCATCCTTTATAAAGCATTGTTCCAACATTAATATTCATTAGTAAGCAGTCTATAAATGCCTTGTTCTTGATTTATAAGCACATCTAAATGTTCAAAAGAAGATTTAAAGGCTCAGTTATCTTCTGAACAGAACAAATAAACAAACACAACACAAAGGGATGCAAAACTATTTATTTCAAGATGCAAAACAATATCAAACTATACAACTGTACGCTTTAATGTATAATTTTCTCTGTGCATAATAATGTTGGAACAATGGTTTGTAAAGGATGAATTGAGTATTTACTAATGCTTAACTAATGATTCATAGTGTGTAGTTATTATAAAGTGTTAGCAAATATGGTTTTATTTTATAATATAATATATATATATATATATATATATATATATATACACTTTTTCTTTCTTTTTTTGGTAAAATACAACCTGTGCATGTTTCTGTGAGACTCACCTGTTTCTAAATCACTGTCAGTCCAGTCAGGTAATATGTAAATGTCCGAGCACATTTCCGCAGCTTTACCTATTCCCCTGTGATATCCTCGGCGAATTTGTTTTAAATGTGCTTGACAGGAACATTAACCTCAGTGTCAAGGCTCAGATTCACGACATGCAGTGAAAATATGCCCGAGACGAAAAAAAATCACTCCATTTAAATAATAAATGTGAGTCCTCGCTCGACCTTTCTCCTCGGGTTGCGGGGGGTGATGTATGGTGCCCCGGCGGGGACACACCGTACGGCTGGATAAGCCTGAACTGAGGCAGTCGAAGGAAGCTGATGAAAAGCTAAGCTGAAAAAAGCAGGTCCTCAGACAAAAAGCCTCAAGTCTGAGTGAGATTGACTTTATCTCCTGCCAGTAGAAACATAGTCGTCCGAAAGGAACTGCTGTGGTCAGACACAAGATTAGGAAGAGAGAGAGAGAACTTAAAAAGACCAGGTTAAAACAGGTTGGATGATTTTTAGTATTTTCGCCTGCTTCATCACTCTATCTAGCCACAATCACAGTGTGCTTGTAGAGAAAGTAAGTGTTTTTAAACTTAAGTCATCTCCCATCATGCATCTGGAAAACAAAGGCTTTAAAGTCAGTGATACTAACCCAGTTTACTTCTACAAGCTTACATGATTTCAAATGAAACATAATTAACCATAAAATACAGATGAGAAATAATTAATTGATTAATCATAATAAAAATACAAATATAACAACATAACGAAATAAAGTTGAATTATTATTATTTTATTTTACTAATTGTGCAAATAATATAACAATAATTTTAATTCCACATTAAAATATAATAAACAAATAAAATTTTAAAAAATGCACGCATAATAAAATAATTGTATTAAAATAGTTGTTTTCCTAAGATTAAACTCTAACTCAACACCAAAAAAAAAAAAATAATGGTGATTAAATTAAATGAAAATAAATAGAATAATACAATCAATCTCACTTTTTACTCTTTCTTTTTTTGTTCTTGTCTTTTACTAATTATGGAATTAAATGTAGCAATAATATTAATATCACATTACGATATAATAAATACAAAATTTATACAAAAAGTTTAAACTCCAACTCAACACCATTTAAAAAAAAAATAATAATAATGGTAATAAAATTCAATTAAAATAAATAAAATAATTTTTTATTCTTTTTTTGTTCTTGTCTTTTACCAATTGTGCAATTAATATAAAAATAATATCAATATCACATTAAAATACAATAAATAAAAATTAAAATGCGTGCATAATAAAAACGGTTGATTTCCTAAGATTTAACTCCAAACTAATATATTTAATAGTAATACAATTAAATTAAATTAAATTTAAAAATTAAACTAAATAATTACATTAAAATATAAAAAGTTAAAATGGGATTTACTTTGGGAAAAACAAAATTTCTTATTTTTGTATAAGTGAAATACAGCCCCTGCAAGTTTCTTTTTTTCTAAATCAGATAATATTTAAACATCCAAACACACTTCCACAGCTTTAATTGTTCCTCTAAGTAATCTTAAGTTTATCTCATTTATGAATGCAAAACAGTGTTCAGCAATGGATGAGAATTAATTTCACCCATAAAGTGTTGATTGGACTATGAAAATGTGCTGTTTTTATATCATGAACAGAACATAGTTCTTTAACTGCTTAACATTATCCAAAAGCAGCACGACCTTTACACAAGGTTATTTCATAATCACAGCCAGTCACTGCGTTTTGACCAAAGATGAATCATTCTCAATAAAACTAGAAACATGCATTAAGAAAGTAAGATTTCACGTTGACTTTTAAGTAAATCATGACTCATTTGGGTAGCGTATCATTTAATAACAGTGTTTTTGCTATTGATTCGGCAGCGCTGAAGCCTGGCGTGTCTTTTTATGGTCTACCACCTGTTCTGTGAGTGTGTTTTAATTAAACTCTGTTGGCGTTTGTCTGACACTGAGTTATAAAGGACCCGCCGTTCACTACAGTACGAGTCCATATTGATAAATAAATAATGAAAGTGTCCGGCTGCATATTTCTCTCCGTCTCCCAGCTAACCTTTGAGCGACAGTGAATTGTTTCTCTAATCACTCATTACACTGCTCACTATTGAATTTCTGTTGCAACGCTCTTGCTGTGCATAGAGACGGCCAATTAATCCAAACCCCCGACCCACAAAGACAATAGCAGACAGAGAGACACATGCTAATGCGATTAATGCCGCCCGTGAGGAGTTTGGTGACAGTGTCCGGCTCTGAACATCCCGTCCTCAAAACCTGGTCCTCGCAGGTGCACGAGATGCTAAGCTGCTTTTTGTCACAGGCTTCACACAAGTTAGAAAGTGTTTCATTAGGATCAAATGAGCTCTTTGTTAGGTGGAAGTGGAAACACCCCTGTGCAGTTGTCACGGAACGACTTTAATTGCAAATTTTAACAATGCCGCTTTAACATTGAAGAGGCCGTGGATAGCGTGCACTAATTTCAACTGTCTGAGGTTAATGACTCCATTAGTTTAAATGCAATGAGCTTTAATCATTTCCAGCTTGTCGGACCTCACCATCGCTCTGCTTTGGTGAAAACTCAATTTGCTCAATGCATTTCCTTAACACTAATAACACTTTTCCAAACAACAGCTCCAATTATTATTATCATTATTATTAAAAAATACACGTTCAAACTTCCAATTAAAAAAATAATAATAATATTAGATTAATATAAATAAAAAATAAGTAAATAATAAATAAATATTCATACAGAAAAAAATTATAATAAATGCAAATATAAATTAAAATTGAATTAAAATAAATAAACAATAATACAAATAATAAAAAATACAGCTTAAGTATAAGTGGGTTATACTAACAAGCAAAACTTTTATTATTTGTAATAATGGTATATTTATTATTATTATTATTATTTTATTCATTAGTAATTAAACTCATTAATAATAAAAACTATATATATATATATATATATATATATTTTTTTTTTTTTTTTTATGTTTTGTCAACCAACAAACTCAATGTAACTTTTTAGAATAAAAATGTAAATATAATAACAATTGAAAAACGGCAAATTTATGTTTATGTTATAACAATAATAATAATAATTAATATATTTAATAAAGCTTAAATGTCAAAGTTTGATCACAGACAATTTCTGAATGCCTGCTGTATGCTTCAATAATATATATATATATATATATATATATATACACACATCTAAATAAACACATCTTCAAGAAATGGCTAAAAACACATATCTTCCATTTCCATTTGACTATATAGTCTACACTCTAGAATTCTCTATTCTATATTTATCTATTTTTCTTCTATTTTATAAAAAAAAAAAACATTTTTATTCATTATAAATAAAAATGGCCTGCCAAATTCTCTATTCTTGTTCCGTTCTTTTGACTTGCTTCATATTTTTCTAACAGAGTAACTAAGACTTGTCACAACACTTAGGCTTCATATTCTTGCTGTCTTGTTGATTTTGATTGCTTTTATTATCCTCATTTGTAAGTCACTTTAGATAAAAGCGTCTGCTAAACGCCTAAATGTAAAACGCTTCCCTAAAACAACACACACAATCATATTCAAAACATTTCATAAAGAAAATAAAATATACAATTTGACTTCCACAGAGTCCAAAAAGCTACTGCACAACAGGAATCACGTTAAACGACAACAGCAGAATTTCGTCCACTTCTCGTAAATGTTAAAAAGCTTTTGAGGCTATACTGGGAGAGATGCTGTCCTAAAACGACAATCATTAACATTCAAACATGCTAGCTAACTCTAGCTGACATTCATTACCAACCAAGGGCACGAATGGCCATAAATCTTTCCAGCCTTGACACCCAGCTCCGTAGCGCCATCTCTAACGTACCTACCGACATCTTATAATTAAAAGGTGGAGAAAAACATTCCATTAAAAGGATGCGCATGTAGCGCGTTGGCACTCCGACGCCGTAGATTTAAAAGGGTCAATTAGAAGATGCACAGCACAGAGCGAGAAGCAGCAAACCATTAGCAGTCTGGCACCATCTGTTCTTCTAGCAGGACGTCGTCTACATGCTTTGATGCTATAAAACCCTTGTGTGTTTTTTAAGGGTTGTGGTGCTGAGTTAGCGCTCTACTACACCATAAAACCACATGGACGAGGAAGTACACTAAAGTAAGAGATACTTTAATAGACTACAGGACAGAGGCCAAGACAAAGTAAGATTGAAGAATTGGCAGAAGTGACAGTCGGCCCCTAAACTTATTAAAATGTCTAATTTTAAATTATTTCATTTCTGCTGATTAAGAAACATTGCTGTTCTCTCCTCATTTGTTGTTTTAAACGAACACAAGCCAGTTCCTTAAAGGAACAGTTCACCCAAAAATGCAAATTAGCTGTAAATGAACTCATCCTCAGGCCATCCACGGTCTAGATGAGTTTGTTTCTTCGTCAGAACAGATTCAAAGGAATAGTTTACCCAGAAGATTCTGTCATCATTCAGTACTTGATGCTGTTTTGGGTCACCATTGACTTCCATAGTACTACTATGGAAGTCAATGGTGACCAAAACAGCCTGGTTGCAAACTTTTTTTTTCAAAATATATTTTTTTGTGTTCGGCAGAACAAAGAAATTCATACAGGTTTGCAGTTACTCAAGGGTGAGTAAATGATGACATTTAAATGATGATACTTCATTTTTGAATGAACTATTCCTTTAAGGAAATGTAGCATTGCATCACTTGCTCAGCAGTGATTGATCTGCAGTGAATGGGTGCCGTCAGAATGAAACACTTCAGTCAAACATCTTGAGAAGACAAAAGCTGCGAAACAAAGCTACATCTTGAAGCCATGTGAGTACATACATTTTAGGGTGAACTATTCCTGTAGTGACATCATCCACCAGGAAGTGACATCATTTAGGAGGAAATACAACAGCGCAAATGTACAAGAACTGCTTCATTTTGTGATGTTTGTGGATTTTTGTGTCTCTCTGAAACACTATTTTAAACATCATTTTCATATTATAAAAAAGAAAAGATGAAAACAAACTTCAGGTTGAAGTCTTCATGTGTCTTCATGAACATCCTGCTCATTTTCTGACCCTTGCATGTAAAAGAAGTGAACATTATAAGTGCTGAAGTTCAACCAGAGCACATATCTGCAATACGCTGTCATAGAAATACTTCAAAAGGTGCAGCGTAACAGGAATGACCGTGCTCGACTTCACTGTAACCAATGCAATAGCAGCCCGTACTCGTCTGATGGTCTGAGATCTACTCCTGGGACTTCCATCAGTCATGCAGGTCAGTGCAGATGTTTACTGCTTCCAGAGGAGCAGCTGGACTTTAAAGGTCAAATCATTTGAGGCAGTTCAGAGTAATTATTACTAACAGCTTTCCTTGCATAGGTTTTTTTTGCCAGAATGCTGCTATTACTGATGTCAGTTTTGAAAACGATTACAGAATGAATTCCATTTTAAATGGAACTCTTTAAAATGCCTGAAGAAGGATGTGAATGACACACTGCTGTGTGCAGGAGAGTTTCTGGTCTTTAAACGGAAAACGCTGCATCAAAAAGGTGCATTTAAACCTATTAACCTGGCATTTAAGGAAACAATGTAACACACTCCTTAAAAGAGCGTTGCACCCCTTCTAAAGAAGAAACACAGCACGAAAGGACCTGCATGGACAAAAAACTAACTTCTTGTTTTAAACCTAATTAAAGGTGCTTAAAAGGTTCTTCGCAGTGTTGCCATAGAGATATTTTTGGTTCCACAAAGAAAGACCCATTCAGTTAAAGGTTCTTTAAAGAAGCATCTCTTTCTTACCTTTTTTATAATCTTCTTTCACCACAAAGAACCTTTTGTGAAACCGAAAGGTTCTTTAGATGCTAAAGGCTCTTTATTTAGACACTCTAAACATTTCACTTTGAAACTGTTGCAAAACCTACAAAACAGCAGGATCATCTCACAGTGTGTTTGCTGGTACGACCAATAAAAATGCAACATGAAATCAACGCGATATAGTGCTAAACCATAAACCGCTTAACTCAAGCTCTTACGCACAGGGTTGTAACAAAGATGCACTCATTAAAACAACAGCAACATTTAAGGCACCTCTGACTGACATTTCACTTTATACACAACCAAACAACTCGAAACTCAATCTACAGCCGTTTTGTTTGCAACATTTATGGTTTAAATGCCACTCCATGTTTGCATAGATAAATTGCACCAGTGCATGATGCATCATATCAAAGACAAATTCAATCATCACATGCCCTTTGCCACTGCAGCCATCTATCAATTAAAAGTCAACATCTTTCACTGAAAACCAATGAGTCTAATACCACATATTGCTGGCGGTGGATTCACTCACCACTAAACGCCTGACGATACAGCGCAATCCTGTTCCACATTTTTGGAGATTGTCACGTTACTAATGATTGCCCTGCATGATATTTTTAAGAGTGCAATGCCTCTGTTGGACGTTAAACATTTGAGCTGGTTTTATGTGCAATTGCTATGCTTTGTTCTACCTGTAATGCTTGTGAACATCAAGCAAATTTACAAGATAATAATTTCAATTTGCATTAATATTTGATTTTTTTTTTTTTGCACTTGCATTGTACACTCAAAACAAAGCTAAAACTATAAAAGCCTATTTTCATGGAATTAGTTTTTTTCCCTAACAATTCTTTATCTTAGATACAAACTCTTACAAGAGATAAATTCTGAATTCTGAGAAACTCAAGAGTTTTTAACTCCGGATAAGAAAAGGATGAATTGGCTATTTTATTTTTCTTCCATTGCACAATTCAAACATTTTCTTTCCTCATAATTGTGAGACAAAGTCTGAATAGTGCGATAATAAGTCATAGTGGCGGGGAAAAAAACTTAATTGCAACATGTAAACGTATAAATTGCAGGGAAAAAGGTAAAAAGTGTTTACCTCAGGTTTCTGACTTTTTTCTCATAATCGCAAAGTCCTAACTGTGGGATAATTTTTTTTTTTTAAAAATTACCTGTATTTTATTCCCTGGCTGAAATGACCTTTCATATTTTCTCTAGCCAGTATGAATAATATATCTATGCAGTGCAACGCCTTACCTTCAGTCGAAAGCACCAAATTCGTCTCTATTTGTCCAGATCTGAGCAAACAATTTGCCTGACAAACAACCTGACGCTAGTTCATCAGTGAAGGATTCTGTATGCGACTCTACGTCTGAAAACCGGCGATAGTGTTCAGAAGCAGGTCTTAATCACAGTCCCAGGAGACTTCCACAACTAGACTCCATTCATACAATGCTACCCACAAAGCTAAAGAGTTTCTAATGGGAAGAGTTATAGGATCAATACTGTGATTAGCAACAGCCTTGTAGCTATTGTGTGTTGTTAGCAATCTATCGTATCAATGCTGATGCCTGTGGGGAAAGCACACATGCTGTGAGAAGAAAAGCGGGCTCATAGGCTTCACCATGGCCTATTAGAAACGGCTTGGCAGCACGCGGCAGTCAATAATTTAGCAAGCACAGGATTTCACCAGCACGCTCATTTCACCTTGAGAATATGCAGCAAGACTAAATATTTACATGCAGATTTCGCAAGCGTCCCGGCCCGCAGTAGAGCATCATTTCCGCAGGTTTGTTAGCTGACGTAATTGCACAGAAGACCTGAAGAGGCCAATGCTCATGTTAGCAGAAAAACTCAATAACTTACTGAGGAAAAACATGACACAATCTTGATTTGATGCTAGGTCCGCTCCACAAAGAGTCATTTACAGTGAAAGACTGTATTGATTGTGGTTGACCTACGTGTAAGCAAAAGGCTGATTTGACAGCAGTAATTCCCGGCACACTTTCAGAGCGCTCCAATCTTTTAATCTCCAGCGTGGCTCTAACTAGTCCAGCAATAGTCTTATAAGAAGTTAAGAGATGCATTTTGAATTTAAAACAAAGCAAATGCATCTGATTATTTTCCTTTAGAATGTCCGATGCGCCAGAACAAGCATGCATATTTTTACTCTGGTATAATAACCGTAAATTTTGTTTATCATTATGCAGTCCACCACTCCAAATGGGAAACAAGCCCTGTGTTTGCTCGGCTAAGAATAAACAGCTCAAGGCAAATTCAAGTGCAAGTGTAGACAACAGCATGCAAGCAAAAGCATTTCAGGGAATATATCATATACTGATATGTGATATACATATAAAGTCACATATTGTTTGGATAGAAGCCTCAGCTGAATGGAAATATAAAATCTAACAGCAACGCTGACTGGATTTGAGTAGCTGTGATGCTTTCAGGTGACAGTTTTTGCAACACCTAAACAAATATAGTGATGATATTATATACCCACATTAACTTAATGTTAATGTTTGTTTGTTTGTTTCCGGAAAACAAGTGATTTTTGCACTTCTGCATTTGTACTGGGAAAAAGATTCATATTTGTTCTTGTTTCCGGCAAAAATATCTAGAAAACAACATGAA
The DNA here is from genome assembly GCA_032357445.1 of Enteromius radiatus. Lineage (NCBI taxonomy): Eukaryota > Metazoa > Chordata > Actinopteri > Cypriniformes > Cyprinidae > Enteromius > Enteromius radiatus. The sequence continues at coordinate 1,473,224 of JAUCMS010000093.1, read as the reverse complement.
TTTATTTAAAGGTCTTGTCTAATGATTTAGGGTTGTTGATATATTTAATCTCGAATCATGCTTTTATAATTCAAATACTTGTCTTGTTTTAAACCTCAGCAGATTTGTTAGATTCCTGCTTTTGCCAAAGGGATGTGAGAAATTAAGGTTGCTAGTCTGTGTAAAGGATGTTTACATACTGTCTCCTAACAAAAAAAAAGCAATTATTCCACACAACAGAGTCTTCAAATGTGCGCATGGTTGTAATGAGCATTTGATCTCATTTCAAAACACAGTGAAAACCCACAGATAAGGCCACTGATATATGATTGCGTCCTCCTCATCAGTGTGTCTGCGGTTTGTTAGCACTGAAGAGCTCACGGGTTTATAGAAGAACTTCCTCGAGTAGGAGATGATGTAACTTTCCAGCAATAATAATCCTCAGCTGCACCAAAACCTCATTCGCACGCCGACTGTTTCAGACATCAGCTGGACGCTTTTGAAGAGCACTGCGTCAAAAAAAGGGGGGTTTTTAAGAAGGTTAATCCCTCTCTAAAGTCATAGGTCCATACGCACACAACTCTTTGCACGCTTCCGACTCAATTAGAGGTCTCGGACTGTGACAGGCTGCTAGAATTCATTACCGCGTTCCATTACACGCCCGTGCGGCCGAGGGATGAGAAGGGCCAATCAATACAGTCAGTATCTGCTGCTTCTAATCTCTGTAGCCTGTGTCAGCGGCGCTATCTGTAATAGATCTGCAGGATTATAGAAATTCACTAAGACACTACGCCAGTCGCCCAGGTTACGCCCGGTCCGGCCGCAGGAGCTTTGCCTCGGCGCGTGTAGCGTGAGGCGAATGCTGGCAGGAGTTTAGTGACCCGGGGATAGATGGAGGACGAGGGCGAATAAGCACGGAGGGCAGGCGAGCAAAGAGTCCATGTAATTTCTCTAATCCTTGTGGCATTTATACCTCCAGTGACAGATAGTGAAAATGAAAAATATAAATGGTGCTGGGGAAACTTCCCGAAGCTGAGCGTTTTAATCTGTTGCATGCTTAACACACAGTTACTTTGCCGGTCAGTAAGCATTCAAGTGCTGACTCACACCAGACGTCATATTTAGTGCTGTCACTGGCAGTCTAGACTTACTGCACAAAGTCTGGTCTAGAAACAGACCATTTAACCGACATATAAAGTGACCATGCAGCTTGAGCCATTTTGGGGATAGCAAAAAAAAACACATTAGTTGCCCAAAAACCACTAAGACTCAAATTGATGATTTGACACAAGCATAACTTTAAAGGTGCCACAGAATGCATTGAGAGAATATTGTAAATTGTTGTCTGATATGTACATATAGAAGGTATGTAGCTTAGGTAAGGGGAACAAATGCCCAGAAACGGTTTCACAGGTCCATTTACAACCCTAGAATTTGACCCTAGAATGAAACAGTCTGTGTTTGCCTTATTTGGAAGGTTCATGAA
>JAUCMS010000093.1:1451533-1468816 GCA_032357445.1 Enteromius radiatus | reverse complement strand
CAGTTTATACAGCTCTTAACATTTATTTTAATCTAGGACTAGTCTTAATCCCTGTACGGGAAACTGGCCCATACTGTGTGTGTGTGTGTGTGTGTGCACCTGGTATTTATCCAGTTGTCCCCACAAAGATAGGAATACCAGTAAATTTTGACCTTGAGGAAACAAGCTTATAAAACACACAGAATGAAGTGTTTTTGAAAATCTAAAAATGTGTGTAGTTTCCTGTAAGGGGTAGGTTTAGGTGTAGGGTCAGTGTAGAACAATACTACATACAGTCTGTACAGTAGAAACACCATTACACCTATGGAGAGACCCCAGAAAACATGGAAACACAACGTGTGTGTGTTTTGTGTTTTTTAGCTAAAAAGCCAGATTTATAATATCAATATTATCAGATTTCCCCCTGCCATTTTAAATATTAAAGATAAATAAAAGGTAATAAAAAAAATAATAATAATAATAACGTTTTGGACATTGCAGTCATTCCCCATTCAAATAGATAAGAGCTGTACTTACAAGACTGGAAATAGCTGCCTGAAGGCCTTAGCAAGATGCTTGCCAATTGGACCGACCTGACTGATCACGTCAGCTGAAAACGAACATTTCAGAGCAGGTTATTACATTTTGATGAAAGATTAGGAGCGATTTTATGTGCACAGATGAATCTACACAATAAAACTAGGAGCATGTATTTAAAAAAGCAAATTTCACTTGTGTCATGTCAAGTTGACTTTCACTTTGACAGATGAAAGACCGCACTATTTTCTGTATTTTAGCAGAAATCTGTGTGTTTAATTCGGCCCTCTGCCAGAAGGTGTCCTCCTGCGATGGCAGAACGAACAGGTGTCGCTTGACGAAACCTTCCCGGGCATCTGACTAATTGTAGGCAGATTGTTAGCAGATGTTGTTGACGTGAAGCCGCAGCAGGCTGAGGGGGCTTTGACAGGTCTCAGGTCAGCAGCGAGAGGCTCTAGCTCTCCCGTATTCCTCTCTCTCTTTGGCCCCTGCGCTGTCATGACACAATGTGACTATCTGTGGCCATGCAGCTGTCGAAATTCATTCACCACGGCTGGCAGGGAACCGCGGGCGCAGGGCACCTCGCTCAGCTGATTTCAGAGAGAAGACCACGCTCCTGTACAGGAAGGCATATGCAACATGCCATGACAAAACCAGAGGTCTGCGTGTGCCGGCCTTTTGTTTCACGCTGGCAGATTCCCTGCTGAGGATCGAGGAGCTTCGTAATCTTCTCTGCTTTGTAGCCACATGAAAAATAACAGACCCAAAGGATGATTTGAAGAAACGAGAGCTTTTAAAAACTCTTGTTTTAGAAAGTGAATTGTTTTCAAAGCCTAAAGGAATAGTTTAGCAAACAAAGAACGTGTGCTGAAAATATACTCGCCCTCTGGTTATGCATGAGTTTGTGTCTTCATCAGATTTGGAAAAAATGCATCACTCGCTCATCAGTGAATGGGTGCCGTCAGAACGAGAGTCGGCTGATGAAAACATCACAATAATCCACACCACTCCTGTCCACCAGTTAACGTCTGGAGAAGACACAAGCTCCATCAATAAGATGTTTTTAACTCAAATCCATAATCCATCAAATGTTTACAAGCCAAAACATATCTAAACAAATGTGACTTTTTCGCAAAAGGAAGCGTTTTTATGGATAATGTGCTCATATTTTTGAACTTTTGAAGTTTAAAACATCTTAACGATGGATTCTTACAAACACGCAGCTTTTAGCTTCACAAGACATCCCCTGATGGACAGGAGTGCTGTGGATTACTGCAATTATTGTAATCAGCTGTTTGGACTCTCATTCCGACGGCACCCATTCACTGCAGAGCATCTGTTGCATGCAGTGCTAAATTTTTTTTTAAATCTATTCCAATGAAGAAACAAACTCTTCCACATCTCGGATGGCCTGAGGGTGAGAAGATTGTCTGCAAATTGTTGGGTGAACTCTTAACTTGTTAAATTGACAGATTTTCTAGCCTCACAGGCAAATACGGTAAGCAGAACTGTCAAACTCTGCCTGCTGTTTTTACCTCTCAAGCACCTACACACCTGAAAGTTTCTGTGAGAATGGACTTATGCACTCTTGACATTTAACTTCGATGTCTGACCAGAGACACACCAGGGAAATGAATACAATTCTAAACATTTTCACTTTACTCCTCTCTTACTCATTTTATATCCAAAAGACTGAAAGAAATACCCAAGTTTTCTTATTCAGTGTTTTTGCAGAGACGAGCTAGAGTACATTTCTAAGTGATGCCTGAAGAATGACAAGAATGATAAAACAAGTGGAAAAATCCAACAGACTTGCATTGAAGAAGGTACTTGATCCATGTTTACTGTTATAAAGCTTCTTTACTGGCATCAATGGTTCACTGAAGAACCTTTAACATTCAAGGACGTTTTCAATTGCAAAAAAAAATGTTAGATAATTAAAATGGTTCTTTCAAGACAGTTTACTAAAGGGTTGCAAAAATGTTTCTAACCCATTTCAAAGCACAAGACAGGCTCTTCAATTCATATAGGAGATCTGCCACCTGCTGGTGTTGGATCCTGATGGTATTGGATCTAATAGGAATCACAAAGGCTTTTTCCGACCTTTCCTGCCAGCTGATCCTGATTGAATGAAATTATCCCACCTAAAATCAGCAGGGAACAACTAAGCAAATAATAAAATGCAACTAATTACATTGGCAAAATAAATCGATTTTTTTAAAGGAGAGAAGAAACACTTCACGTGCCATTCGCTGTCAATGTGAAAAATCATTTGTCCTGACAGACTCGGACCAAAAAGTTTTCTTGCACAAAATGCATCTGTCACTTGGCAGACACTCAGTGAATCAGACAGATGTCAACATGGTTGTGTGACACCCTCGTGCTCAAAAACCACAAATACGGAGGGAAAGAAATCCAGTCTACATGGGTTTAAGTTGCCATGCAATTAGGGTAACTATACATTTGCATTGCATTGCATAATTAAAGAACTGCATTGCATGGAATACATTATGTATATTCAATTCCCAATCAAGACTTCTGATCTATAGGAAATCCCCTGCTTTGGCCGCTCTCTGTTCGCTCGAGGTGCCAGGTGAAACAAAAAATCTTTTTTAACAATAATTTTATAGTTTCAATCCGTCTTATTCTTTTCCTTTTGCCAGCCCCGAGATGAAATAATCACATAATGACATCCTGTCAGGTCGGCATCACATTAATCCTGACATAAACAGTGCTATCGACAGAGCCATTTTTAATGAAAGGCAGGGAAAAAGGGAGGCGAGGCGGCAGTAATTGTTCTAATTTGGAGTGGATCGATGGTTTTGGCAGAGCACAAATCACACGGCTACACAGGCATATAAAAGCAGGCTGTCAGACACCCCCCCCCCGCTCACTGCCAAATGTCCATTCAGTACACTTGGCACGTTGCAACGTCGGCCAAGGTGGCATGCCAAGATTTTCGTGTCTCTTTTCAAACAGAATGGCTTTGGTGGTGTTATATAGTGCATGGATGTCTTTTAACGCACGACTCAAATGGCGGCAGGTTAAATTAAGGCACGGATGCTTCTGTGTCAAACCTGAGATGACAATCATATCCACTACAAAGGCAAGCAGAAGCATTTCTATTGCGCAAGCTAGAGGTTGATGCCTCTACAATACATCAAATCATCGGCTTGTTAAGGACAGATGTGATACTGCTTCTATGAACGACCAATAAAAAATACCTCGTATTTACACTAGAGGATGAGAACCGAGCCTTTGAACAACCATCTAATAACAAAAAATAAATATCTTGTGTTCTTTATAAAATATACATTTTTAAAAAAAAAAAAAAAATGCATACATAATGCATGTGTGGTGTGACAGCAAAAATGAAAAAAAAAAATTTGCACAAATATTATGAGAAAATATATCTTCATTCTTGGAGTTATAAATAGCATTAGAGAGGTTGATCTTCAATGTTAGAGTTTTTGTTTTGTTTTTACAATTTTACAACATGCGGTATATACAGTACTGTGCAAACATCTTAGGCCAGTATTTTCAGCAACAAAAACTGGTTTTAAGTGGGTTATTATATTATCTTTTGCGGTAGCGTGTCAGTTGGAAATATCAGTTTACATTTGCAAACATTATTTTTGTCATTAATTGTAATAATGCAGTGATCAAACGAACAAACTGAAACAGACTAAATCCAGAAGAACTGTGGCAACGTCTCCAAGAAACCTAGCAAGTGTACCTCGGGACAGAAGCTCAAATATATATTTGATTGTATAGTTAATTGATGAATTAAATCTATTTATGGCATTATTTTTGAAAGCATCCTCATTTTACAGTGTGTCTAAAACTTACTGTAGCTTTCCAAGTAGGTTTTTTTTGTTGTTGCCACAGTTCGTCTGTCTCAGTTTGTTCACTGCATTATTACAATTAATAACAATAATAATATTTGGAAATATAAACTGATATTTCCAACTGGCACGCTAGTGGCCTAAGACTTTTGCACAGTACTGTAAAGTAAAGAAAAAGAAATACTTCATTTTTAAATATGAGTTTGAATATTTGGATAAATATTTTTTTTATTTACTAGAATTACCATACTCTTACATGAGCAGTTACGTACTCCAGTAAATTGACGCTCTCTGAAATTCTAAAGAAGGGAATTGCTTCTCATTAGCTCCAGTTTCTTGGCTATGTTTCATTAAATGTGAAGTGCCCGCACACATAATTGCCTATTTCAAAACAGCACATATGGTGTCATATTGAAAATGCTGAATTGAATCCAGAGTTATGAAGCATTTCTCAGCCCAGCACAGCAAAACGCCTTAATGTCACTCACTAACTCAACCGCAGGTGCTCCAACAGTGAGCCGCCATTAGGTGAAAGTGAGTTTTTTTACATTTATTCAAATCAGTTTACAATCACACCTGAGTAAATATGCTTACCTGGGCAAAAAGATGCCGGATTGTATTTACATGTCAAGAGAGAGGCATGCATCGTATGATGAACAAAACTGCATTTACATTCAAAATGGCCTGTTAAATCACATCCGGGCCCTTGTTTCTGAATGACCACAGAAAAGCTCGACGCAAACCCCATGCACCGTGTTAAGCATGCGTCTCTAGTGACTTAAAAAAAGCCAATTAGCTGCGCAGTTACACCACTTTTTATCATTATTATGTGAAAAGAGTCATGTGCCTGTGTGAGTCTCAGTCTCAAATTATCTGTGTGTAATTCACTATGTTCAGGTCTGATGGATTGCCTGTACCGGAGGGCTTTCCTTGTTGCAAATGAAGCTCAACTGGTTGTGTCAAAACCTTCTAAAATCAGCAGAGAGTCACTCTGATTAAAGAATTAGTCAGAAATAGTTGAACAAAGACTTCTGCAAATACAGGCAGATTGTTAAACATACTATCAATCACAGTCATCTCTGTCACACTTTTGAAAGACAAAAAGCTGATATTTTACACTTAATTAGCTACGTCAAGTCAAGCAACAATATTAGTTGTAAGTGACTGGACTGATTTTTCAACTGCTGGATAATTAAAACTTCCCACAGATGCAATTGAAGAATTATCTGAGCCATATATACAAACCAAAGACCCCAGGACTAGCAATTATAACTAATAACTGAATAATAATGTGCTAACAACCATGCCGAACACCTTAGCAGTTGAATAGCAATGGCCAGTACCTACAAGCCTTAGGTTTAGCAGATATTTCATCTCTCAAAAATGTAAAAATATCTACATTTAACTTTGCTGTTACAACTTGTCCTTGATCCTACAATGCATCTTAATGTGCTTTTTGGGGGTCCATTAGTCTTATTAAACTTGATACTCACACTTTAGCATCTTCCAGCTTCGCCAGATTTTAATTGCAACTTTTGAATTTGCTCCTCTCACAAAAAAAAAAAACATGTTGATGCATGTTTTTCTTTCACATGGCAAACAAGGCTTATTAAAAGCATGCTTTGCAGAGTCTGTAATTGGCAGTGGTTTTACAAAATACGCTGGCAGAACCGGTGCCAAGAAGAAGGGGAGGCACCGGAGAACTGGTCTAGATAAAAGACAAGAACGTGAGCCAAAGTCAAATCAGTTCGACAGGGAGCGAGGAATTAAGAAGCGAATCGTCTCAGTGGAGTGAACTTCTGACAGGAGTGCTTTTAAACCCAGAATGCATTGCGTGAAGCTCATGGGAAAAATAAACCCAGGATGTTACAGAAATATTTTAATTATTGCATGCTAAATAAAGAATTTAAAATGTTCATGTGTCATCGAAACGAAACAGCAATGAATTTATATAAATGCCAAACCACATATTTCATCAGCAATCTCAGGCATTATCCAGTAACGAGCGGACATTCTTGTTGCAACCTGGGTTTTGTAACCGAAGCGTTACTGGAGTAGATTAGGCAAGTCTTTGGTATCGTTTCTCATCAGGTTTGGAACGACAGAACCTATTAAGCAGGTTAATTTTTTTTTTCCATTGGTAATTACATGATTAAATGTTCAGACATTTTTCCATGTTTCATAAGACACTCCAAGACTCGACTTACGATTACACCTCGTTACGCGACAAACCTCCTTTTGAACATGAATCTGTGACTGTTCAGAGGATGTATAATCCAACATTAATTAAAGCAGCCGTACGGCAGGACACAAAAGTGGCTGGCTCTGAAATGAGCCGGTCGAGCACACACACAGAAGAAGTCGAGAGTGAATAAGGCTTTCATGTGCTTTTATGGCAAAGTTGTAACCTTACCGGCTCTATATTTACACATCCACATGCACATGATTTCATGAAAGCATATAGCTGGTCACCACAGGGCCCAATGAAATTTTAATCAGTTCGTTCCAACCAGGCGGGTTTGATAAATGTAACGCGGAAAACAGCCACAGATAGCGTAATGACGTGCACATCTACTGATGCTAACAGTGAGAACAATTTGCAGTCATTGAACAGATAAACCACTACTTCCCAGACGATCACGGATTGCAAATCAGAGCTATTTTTATCCAGTAGTTTCTCCTAAAAAGCAATGAGGTTAAATGGAGAACAAATCGTGACTTCAGGCCTTGAGATTTCAAGGATCTCCGATGCTTGACCTGAGAAAAGGTCAGGAATTTCAGAAGAAATCTCAGCAAAGCATACATTTAAAAAGTTAACTCATGCATCTCTCTTCAAATTCTCAGATGGATCTAATCGAAACAAAACAGGCACATATGTATGATATCATAAATATACCTTGGTACTAAATGATTACCAGGGTTTCCCAGCTTTTTGACCGAGATGATATAATAAACATAAAACATGATTAACTAAATGATGTATTCTTTAGCTCAAGCAAGTAAGTTGTTGCAAAGAATGCGTAAGTGTAAACCTTTTTTGTATTTGATTAAAAATTATGCATTAAAATGTTATTTAGTTCAAAATATTGGTAACGCTTTACAATAAGTTTCATTAGTTAACATTAGTTAACAGCATTAGTTAACATGAACTAAGAATGAACAACGCTACAACATTTATTAATCTTAGTTAATTTCAGCATAATGCATTATTAAAATCCCAAGTTGCGTTAACATTAGTTCACGCACAGTAACTAATGTCAACAATTCTGAATAAATACTGTAATAAATGTATTGTTGATGTTAGTTAATACATTAACTAATGTTAACAAATGACACCTTATTGTAAAGTGTTACCAAAATAATTTAATTTTCATTTGGTTTAAATATTTGTTTAAGGTAAATTGTTTATTTTATTTATTTAGATTTTCTATTGGCATTATTACAAGAACAAACCCATGTCTGGCAAACTCTGTTTTTCTTTGTCCATGAAATTACTGTAAAACTAAATAAATAACCACAGCAGCATGGCATTTTTTGCTCTCATATTCAACATGTACCAAATTCAGACCAGGAAGCTAGTTTTCTTTCATCTACGACGCCGTGCCATGTTTTTCTCCATCCGCATACTGAGGCACTTGAACCTTAATTACATTAGCGCTCAGGGTGGATGGAGGAGTTAGCGTGTGCTCATCTGGATCTCTGTGAACTGCACCGTCCAATCTGTGTGACACTTAAACGATCCCCTCCATTAAACACAATGACTCATTCTGACGAACAGTCATGCATAGATGCTCGATCCCTCCCCCAATCATGCGTCAGACTCTAATCCGTCCTTGAATTCAAACAGAAAATAAAAGTCACATCCATAATGAGCAGATGAGTGTGAAGCCATTGAAAAATCGACTTCTGGAAACCGTAACCTCACGCCAATGATGCATAAAGCTGCCCAAACGATGTGTTGATCGGTGGCACCAGTAAATGCTGTACAGCTAAACGAATAAATTATATTAATTAGCAAAACAACTTTTGTCATCATGCTGTCTTTTATCGTATTGCCGTTTCCGAAAAAGCAATAAAGCACTGAAGGATTGATTTTTTTTCCACAGTTCTTCGGCACTCATGAAGCATTAAACTAACGCAAAAAATATGACACAAGAAATTGTTGCGTTTTGCTTCACTTGCTTTTTTCAGGCCTATAAAAATCACCGGCTGTAAATACTGTCCCTCAGAAATATGCTTAAAGTTCTGCTTGCTTTTTCTTTGCATCCTGACACAACAGTTTTTGTCGTTGTTGTCGCTTCTCCACCCCACCCTTAGTTCCTGTGCAGAAAGTGCCGACTTTGCATTCGGGTTTATGTTATGACAGGACGACATTCATCACATAATGAACTGATGTAAGCTGCTGGGAAGCCTAAATGGAAGCCGTCCCAGCCGCTCACAGACTAGCCTCTGGACTCGCTGTGTAATTTAGGCTGAGAGCTCAGGTAATGCTTTATTATTAGGCAGATATCAGCAGAGAATAAACCTGCTGAAGTTGACAGAGACCAGTGTGTTTCTTGACGCAGGTCAGAGGCTGACCGTATATGAGAGAAAGCACCGCTTGGGTTATGGGTTATGGAGAGCACACATGTATATGGACTTCATTGCTGAGAGCTGTTTGACGTTACACTGCTGCCACCTTGTGAAACCAAACCAAAGATGAACACTAGAGTACACCTGAAACCAAAAACATTGGCTACAAAGTCATCAAGTTGCTTTTATGTAACCGTTACCATCTAATAAAACAATAACAACACACATTTTCTTTATTAAGCATATTTTATTAAGTGCTATTTTTTTCTGTGAGCATAATAACATGTAGGCTATTGTTATTCATACTACAACAATATATATATATACTTAAAAGACTGATTTTGATAATAGGCCTATATATGTTATAAAAAACAACCACAAAGTGCTTATTTTATCACTCTTATAATAATTCCAGAACGTTTTTGAAAGCTAGTGAACTGAACTGTGCAGAGCAACAAAGCTCACTCACAATGCATTATATATGTGTAAAAATAGGATTTAAAGAGTAAACAATATGCAGTTACTGGTCATTTAGCAGGCTGTAGCAATGATTTTGACTCTTGGGTCACATTTTTAATCTGACCTAATCATGAACGAATCAAGTATGAGCTTCTTCTATATTTCATCTTAATGGCAATTTTCCCTAAATTATAAGGAGCCATCAAGAGACTGACTAGTTGTGCAATTTCCTCATCATAAGTGCAAAAAAAATACAGTTTAATTCTCCCATTGGTGTGGAGAAAAAGTTCATTTTTAAAGCTCTTGCTACTTTCTCTGCTAAAGGTGCAACTACTGCCTTTTGTTTACCAGATCATAACTATCAGCAGACAGAATATAACAGCACCTAAGCATTTCATTCTTCCATGTTTTGCAGGTCAAAGTTTGCCAAGTTGGCAGCTTCTGACCAGGCGGCGTGCTCTGCGCCATCCATCTCAGTCGCCACAGCATTATCCTGAATGAGAGCGTGATTAGTGCCTCCAATAGCAGCATTGCATTCAGGACATTTGCTTGCTTGCATTGCACCCCCACATTCGCCGATTGCATACACGTGTCCGTTGGGACATTTGTACCAATGGCCTTTATTCAAACCGATGGCTTTGAGTATCATCACCCTCTCCTCATCAGTGATGCCCAGGCCACTGCGAGGCAGTTTGGTGTCCAGGACCGTAAACATCTGCTTGACCTTACGTTCTAGACCCTCAGAGAAAGGCAAAGTGTCCTCTAGGATATCTCTTAATGGCTGGATCTCTCCGCTATAAAGACGACTTTTGAGGAGAGACATGCCACAGCGCACATTGAGCTCAGCCAGGTAGGAAAGTCGCTTCAATTCACGGTCGAGATCTGCAATCTGCTGTTCTGAAAACCTCTGAGCCGGATCTAAGAGGAATCTCAAGACTTCTTTAATTTTGCTAGAGAATGGACAAACTATGTCCTGAAGGAGAGACATATGTCGTTCTTGCATTTCTTTGAGTTTCCCAACACTCTCGAGGTAGGCCATCAAGTTCTCGAGCTGCCAAAGCTGTAGGAGTGAAAGGTCCTTTGTTCGGAGTTTCTCTTTGAGGAAGGCAAAGTTGTCGGAAAGATGGTTCCTCAAGTTTTCCTTCCTACTCAGTTCCAAGCTCAGGACTTCTTGCTTTTGCTTGATCTCATTCGGTGCACCATTGATCTTCTCCTTGACCATCTCAATGGCTGCCAGGCTGCGGTTGATGTGAGTGCCATACCGAAGGTTTCTACGAATGGGGGTGCGACACCTTGGACAGTCCTTGAGTCGGATCACCCTTTGATCCAATTCAGCATCTTGGTCTTCGTCAAGATTCATATACTGATCCATTCCCGTGGTCTCGAACAGGTGCATGCAATCTTCAAGCTGAACGAAACGAGCGCCCGGGTCATCTTCATTGCCGAAGAAGATCTCCGTGACCTCATCCTTATGGCAAATGCGACACTTATTGGGACAAGGGTCTCCACATAGTCCTATACAGCGATGTCCGCAGGGTAAGGTGTTGTTACATGGAACAGAACAAGGTGGACGATCGCATGGTTCGTGACACAGCTTGGTACAGCTGTGGTGAGGGCACTGCCATTCGCAGGGTTCGTTGCAAGGGGCGCAAGGCTGACCACAAAACTTCATGCAGACGCTGTGGACACAACGGTTTTTGCAGCTAACCGAACATGGTGGACAGTCTCTTACACAAGGCTCCCGACACAGATGAGAACACACAAGGGTTTGTTGGCATTTGTGGGTGCATGCTTTGTGCAGGCGACCTTGACAGCATCCATAGCAAGTTCCTGGACACGGATGGCCACATTTCAAGGTGGTGCCACATTTAGACCTACAGTTTGGCTCTCTTTTGTGGTCCCTGGAAATGTAGCATGGTTCTTCCTGCATGTGTCCACATTTCAGCTGCATTTGAACTCTAACATTGCAGGACTGGCTGGTGCAGGACTCTCCACAAGTTGCCTTGCAGGGATGGCCGCATGGGAGGGTCTTTTGGCAAGGCTCTTGACAGACAAACGTTTCAGGGTCTTGGTGGCAAGGCACCTTCTGATTGTGTTTGCATGACGGAATTACCTTGTCTACAAGTACCTGGCATTTACCGCATTCTTGGTGGCAGCGACGTGTACATCTGTGGCCCAGCTCACAAAGCACCTTAGGGCAGTCCTTGGTACACTTGTATTTCTTGTGATCGGCATCGTACGGGTGACACATACGGGTGCAGACATGGCCACAATCCAGGCGATACTGGCAAGGCTGATCGCAACCACCTTCAGGAGCATGTTTAAAGTCATCACTGCAGGACACTTGGATCTGTTTATCTGGATGATTCTGACAACTCAGCGTTAAAGAACGACCCACTTGTCCTTGCTCTCTCAGAGTGTGAAGGATATTGCTCCACAGCTTAACAGAGCTGAGCATTTCCATATTTCCGATACAATAGAGCCCCATCTTAGCACGAGAAAGGGCAACGCATACGCGGTTTGATATGCTCAGGAAGCCCACTCTCCTTTGAAGATTGCTGCGCACCAGAGACAATATGATAATGTCGTTCTCCTCTCCTTGATATTTGTCAACTACATGGACTTTAACTCCAGCAAACTTCTGAGAGGGCATGAGCTTACGCAGACAGTGAAGCTGTCCAGTGTAGGTCGTCAGAATGGTGATCTGGGATCCCTCGTAGCCCTGGAGAAGCAAGTAGCGACAAAGCGCGACAACAAACTGAGCCTCATGAGGGTTCTGGTGGCTCCGTCCATCCTTAATCTCTTGCTCAAAGTGACAATGATCCACAAAAAAGAGATCTGTCAAAACCCCCTGCAGATCACAAGTAAAAAATAGTACATTTATTTTTGTTTTACAATCTGGCTAGGCTGACGTAATATTATAATAAAAGGTTGTGCAATTGGATTTGCGTAAATTACATACCTTAACATTTTCATACTCGAGCACAGAAGGGTGGTTTTCCAGAGATTCATAGATATGAGGAGTCAGCAGTCGAGCGATGCTTGGCCTCATGCGATGCTAGAAATGCATTGTTGAAATGAATTGTTGTTTATGATAATTCTGATCATTTACTATGTCATCAAATGTTCATGATTTTCTTAATTTTTATTTTTTTTTGTTTGTTATATAAGACCCTAATTCCTCTGCAATTTGAAATTACAATTTGGACCTTCAACCCACTGATCCCCATTGAAATCCACTACAAGAAGAAAATTCCAGGAATGTTTTCCTCAAAAAGTTTAATTTCCTATCGACTAAAAGACATGAACATCTTGGATGACATAAGGGTTGAGTATTTCATGGTATTTTTATTAGGTTGAGGTTAGGTTCAGGGTTCAGGATTAGCACCTAGTTCAAGGTTAGTTCCCAGTTATTACCCAGTTGTTGTAATTACTGTAACAAGTACATAGTATGTACATGCGCAACAGGACTGTAAAAGTGTAAAGTGTGTTAAGGTGTCCATAATACAGAGTACTAACCTAGTAAGTACTTATTAGTGTACTTACTTACATAAAATAAAAAAAAGTTATGGAACAGTTTGTACGGTTTGTAATTATGTAGATGTAATAGGCTGCTACTTTTACACATTTCTAAGGGACTTTTGTAACCAAAAGATGTCACATGTGACTTTATAGGAAGAAGTTGACTACAACTAAGTACCTAATTAGCTAATTACTCTGTATTATGACACCTTAAAATAAAGTGTTACCTAAAGGGCTGATGTGATATTACAGAAACTAACCTGGTAGTTAAGGCGAACAAATGGAAAGTTGACTCTGACAAGCCTCTCAAACATCGACACTTCCAGATTGAAATTCTTGGCAAGATCATACACTGTTGCACTAGGCCTCAACTGTACAGATTGAAATGCAAGAAGACATGCATTAACACATGAAAGCATTATAACTGTTTATGCAATATACAAAAAAATGTATTTAATAAATATCTAATATAATTTAAAATACTTGTCTACCTGTTGGTGATCTCCGATCAAAATGAGGTGCTGGCAGGCTTTGCTGAGGGTGGTGATGGTGTGCGCCTCCAACACCTCTGCCGCCTCCTCCACAATTACCAGCCTGGGCTGCAGCTCCTGAAGAGCCTGTCTGTATTTAGCCGCTCCTGTGGTGGTCATACCCACGACTCGAGCCTGTTGCAGGACACACAGATCCTCACGACGGCGGATTTCATTGAGCCGCTCTGCTGCCTCCTGATACATCTGTTCAGAGGCGAGGGCCGTAGTGCGAAGATCACTCCGGTAGCGCAAAACCCAAAGACTGAAGGAAAAAACAAAGGCATTTATAGCATGAATCTAATCTATCTGATTTATAGATTCACATTTTGAAACTTGTTAGTTCAATGGAGTGGCATAAAGAAGTTTGTAGGTAAATGCTGCCATCTAGTGCAGGGAATATGTGTGTTTGACTTACCGATACAGTCTCCATCTGTCTTTCAGACTGAGGGTCCACACATTCCCGATTTCTCTTTCTTCTAACTCACTCATTGCTGAAGTCTTTCTGAGCTCTTTTTTAGCCATTTGCTTTATTTTTTTCTTCTGGTGGCCTTGCATCTGAGCACACATTAGCAGAACAGTAGCACGGAGCTCATAACAACACGGTGCACATCAATGTATTACAATCAACATGAAATTTCCAAGTACAACAGTTATTCAAATTCTTGCATGACCCGGGCTTTTTTGCTTTTTTTGTTGCATTTTTAGTTTGACAACCTTTGGAAACCATTCGTTTTCATTGCATGCAAAAATGCAGTACGAAGTTTATGCTGAACATCTGTTATGTTCCACATTAGAAAGAAAAGTGTTCAGAATAACATGAGGCTGAGTGATATTCCTTTAAGAACCTAAGAAGTTCATATTTTACATGTTAAAAATAAATATAATGCTATATTTTTAGACTTAACATGTAAATATAAACAAATGTCTGAGACCTACTTCAAAAGAATGATTGAACATGACATTCAATTTCAAATCAATTAAAATTCTTTAAAAGGTTTTGTAATTGGCGTTTGAATTCAGTTTTTTTGGTTTGTTTGTTTTTAAATAGTCCTTCTGTTTTTATTTATATATACATAATAAATATGCGCAGTATGCACACATATATTTTTTTATCTTTTGTTGTATATATGTGTGTGTGTGTTTCCATCTACATTTTTATGAATACAATGCAAACTGTTTTCAGCCCAATATAAATGATGCATAAACTTGCATACCTGCCATTCCTCCTCTTCTGTCTGATCCTGGGCCTGGGCCTGATTCTGAGCTGCTTCTTGTGGCTCAGCATCATTCAGGTTCATAGCCAGCATCATCTCAGCCATGTCAGCAATGTGTCTCTCTTCTTGTCTCAGCTTTTTCCAGTCTCTATCCCCGTGCTCCGCATCCACCACTATCCTCTCAGCCTGGATCAGATCCGCCTCTTCATCGATATCTATCAGTTCATCATCTTCTAGCTGTGCCCCGTCTTCTTCTATGGCCTCTGAGAAGAAGAAAGAAAGGATTGCAATGCTTAATTTGCCATTTATGATTCTGGTATACATTCACTGTCCAGATCAGATTTGTAATGTAGGGTGTGTCCTGATTTCAATCAAAACTTGCACAAAACTTGAAGAAACAGATGTTAAGCACACTCAACTTTATCAACAAGCAGTAATAAAAAAAGTTTATTTTAATGATGTGGTCATGAAAACTGATAACAAACGGAGACATATTAAGACAGATAGAGTAGGCCTCAACCAGCAGAAGGCCCCAATCAGCTGCAGAATAAAAATATATTTATGACAATAACTAAGTAATGTAGAATACTTTGTCTTATGAACAATTTGTCAGTTGTTGCACTAAATGATGATAAATAATGCATCTCAGCAGTGAGAGAAAATCAATGTAGATTAAAGAATGAAGGAGATCCCATAGAACCGCCATTCCTTTCTTGAACTTGAGCGTGAACTGAACTTTAATGATGCTGTGGAGTATTTTTCAAAACACAGATTATGCAGAGCATAAAAATGAATGTTGTTAGTCTGCTAGTTTCTCACCTGCACCAGCTGTTGGTCGTGGCCCCTGCATAAAACCACAGAATCCGATGCCAAGCCACTCTGCTATCACTGACGGCTTCTTTTTCCTCACACTCTCAAATTCATCCAGCAACTAGCACAGAAAGAAAAATCATTTTGCAAATGATTGAGTAAAATCACATGTACATATTCCAAGTCTGAAAAACTTTTTTTTTGTTTTTGAAGTAGAACAGTTTATTTCATTAAAAAGTTTGCTACTTTAAAGGACTCTTTGTAACAATTAGCTAATTTGATCAAATGTATACATGTATAAATGTATATAATTATCAGTTGTCACCCAGTATGTTTTAGGATAGTATATAAATGCTCAAGATCATACTTGCAATCACAGTTTTTTATAAAAGTAAGTCCAGTAAGTGGAAATATTATTTATTTAACGTGAAGCAGCCGCTGAAGGTGGATATTTATACAATTACACCAAAACAGCTGTGGGGCAATCAAAATAGCCTTTTTACAATTAGTGCTTTTTTATTATTATTTTCTTTTTTAGATTAGTAATTTTAACTTCTGTTTTAAAAGCATTATTTTCGATTGCAGTGTTATAATGTTATAATGTAATGTGACTTTAAACATTTTTGCACACAATATAATATCCCTACATGGTTATATTGTTTATTTGCTTAATCCAAATACCGTATATATCACAAATCAGACAGATTTTTGCTCACATCGCCCAGCCCCATTCACAGTTGCTGTATGCCAATTGCAGTCTCATTGGGAATAGCAACATAATGCACTGTTTAAAGAATGATTTTCTGATTATAATTCAGGAAAATGAAGCAGTATACTAGCTTGTGCCATTCTTTAGCTCAGATGTTTAGGGTCCAATATCATAATAATTAAGCAGGCCCAACAAAGTATAGTTTCATCATGATCTGTATAGCCTACACTATTAATGGATGGCATGTCTGACAGCTGTGGCAAAGCATTTCAGAAACTTTGTGTGTGTGTGTGTGTGTTGGGAGGCACTCACTGGCTGTACACACAGACTCTCCCAGTGCTCAGAAGAGATGTATTTCTCCAGGAAGTCTTCTTTGAGGACGCCACGCAAGCTGCACTCTAGCTGAACGGACTGTCTTTTTAAGTACTCCTGTGCAGCCTCCATCTGGGAGTAGAACTGTGGACATACAGCACAACTCATCATCAGATGCTAAATTAATTTTTGTTGTTGTTTGAACATACAGTAAATGTGTGTTGGAAGTGTGTGTACTCATCCATCTTGCATAAATGATAAAAATCCACCCAGTGTTTTTTTTTTTATTTTGTTTTGTTTCAAATCCCTATTTTAAAATCCCCTTTCTCAAATCAGGCTGTTCTGAGATTCCTGTCAGAATGACATAGTTCTGCACAGACCCCTCCCACAAGAGTTGATTGACAAGACCGTCAAAAAAGGTGTAAGAAATGTTAACCAAAGTATGTTAAATATAAATAAATATGTTTATATAGACTAAAATAACAATAAATAAAACTGAATTAAAATTGTTCAGACAATTTAAAAATATTCAGAATGACAAACACAAATGTGCTAAAACTTTAAATAAAATTAAAATGAAAACAGAAATACAAAAATAACTAGTTTAAAATATAAAAACAAATATATCAGTACATCATTAATGCTAAAATAATACAAAATTATTTTACAACATTTTTTATTCTATTAACAGTCCTGAGAAATAATAGATTAGTATAAAATAAACAAAAAATATAATTTAAAAAATGTCAATGAAATAAGAGTTTGAGTATGTCCATAAAACAGGACTCACATCA
>JAUCMS010000093.1:1436468-1448433 GCA_032357445.1 Enteromius radiatus | reverse complement strand
AACTACTTTTTTATATTTGTACAGATTTATTAATTAATTTGCAATACATCATTAAAATAATTGAATTATAAGTTTATAACCTCTGCACAGTAGAGACTCAGAGCAAAAGGAAATATATCGGTATCGCTATCAGCCAAAATAACAAAAAATATCAGCATATTGGATATCGGCAAAAAAACTAAATTGCGCATCCTTAAAAATAGAAGAGCTTAACAGGTTCTTCAAAAGCGATGCCATATAAGAATAATTTTTGGTTCCACAAAAAAACATAGTTAAAGGTTCTTTAAAGAGCCATCTCTTTCTTACCTTTTTTAATCTGAAGAGCCTTCTTTTGCCACAAAGAATCTTGTGTGAAACAGAATGGTTCTTCAGATGTTAAAGGGTCTTTATAGAACCATTTAAACAAAAAGGTTCTTCTATGACATCTTGAAGCACCTTTATTTTCTAGGAGAGCAGTAGGGGGTAGAGGGCTGCATTGGGATTGGGACCCTGTGCAAATATTGCGGGAGCGGGCGGTTTGAACTTTGCTGTGGGCGGGAATGGGCGGCTAAAAAAAAAAAAACACTGCAGGATCGGTAGCCTAGCGACATGATGTCATTGTCAACAAATGATGTTGAAAAGAACCTCAAACGTGGTATTTACAGCACAAACATGACTCTTTAATAATAGCAATACAATGCGTTTTTTTTCCCTGCGGGACAGGATTATCGTGCGGGAATAAATTCTCAGAGTTTTGCGGGTGCGGGCGGGAGTGGACATACATATTGCGGGAGCGGGTGGGAGTGTAACACACACGTTGCGGGAGTGGGCGGTAATGGTCAGAAATTTGGTGGGCGCGAGCGAAAGCAGGATGAAGAAAACAGTCCCGCGCAGGGCTCTGGTAGGGGGACATGTTTGGGAGCTATAGAGTACATGGAGTTCTCTCTGACAACCTGAAATATGTGATTACCTGAAGAAGTCTTTGGTCAAACTGCACTTTGTAGGCAATTCCCGTTGGTGTGCAGAGTGGCAAAATCAACTGGGTGTCGTAGTAGACTCTGATGTCATCAAACTGTCTCTTTTTCATTGGTATTCCATCCACAGCCTCACTGTGCTGGATCCTCAGGTACTCCCTGACTCCATCTCTCAGCGGCCTCACAAAATCTTCACGCAGAAGTCGAAAGTGTGTGTCTAGATAAATCCGAGCATTAGGAAAGCTCCGAGACATTATGTTGGGTCTCAAGAATGGCTTCTGGTCTAGGTGAAACTCCTCAATGGTTGGATAGATGCTCATCATCCTGAAGTCTTCCACCCCAGGCGGAGCATCCTCTTCTGCTGCCAGAAAGGAGTAGTTATCTGATCGCAAAGTGCCTTCTCTTGATTTCTCCTGGAGGTGGTCCACCAAACCCTGCACCCTCTCCAGGTCTTCATCAGTATTTTCAAGAATATCCACACCAGAGGCACGCAACTGGTTGATGGTTGGTTTCAAAAGAGCCACCAACATGGAGACTGACTGGATAGAGCTCTTTGGAAACATGTTGAGAACTTCAGAGAGAAGGCTGATGATGTTGCTCAAATGTTGGGGATACTTCTCCCTTCGAGCTTGCACGTAATCCGACATCATTCCAGTCACGTGATACGGCAGAATGTTGCGGAAAAACTGAGACTCCTTGACGATGTCAGCCAAGTGCAGCACGATCTTGCGGTCTATTCGAGACTGAAAGGCCTTGCAGAGAACTTGACAGACCAGCTGCACCAGGTCGCTTCTCATCATGTCATCATCAAGCAGATTCTTGAGCCCAGTACTAGACGAAAGGGTGATGGCCACCTCGGATGCTTCTTTCTCCAGCAGGCCTTCAAGCGTTTTATACCCTAGTTTGCGTACTTCAGGGGTGCCATCTCTTCCTCTTCCTCTTCCTCTCCCATTCCCTCCTCTACCTCGCTGAGCTTCTACTCTTCCTCTTGGGGGTTCTTCACCTTGTGGACCAACTCTTAAATCAGTTATACTTCCACTGGCTTGTTGGTGATCCGTGTTTTCAGGACGCCAAGGAGCTGGAAGTAAATAATTTGCACAATGTTGATGCATGTGCCCTTGAACAGGTCTCCCAAATCCTCGAGAGTGTAAAGATGCATTTGTTAGGCCTCCTCTTATCACAGGGCGGTGGGAGTTGTTCCCGCTTGGCCTTCCGTGATGATGGTGCTGGATATCTCCTCTCCTCTGTCCTGGTCCCCTTCCATCTCCTCCTCCTCCTCTTCCTCCACCTCCTCTTCCTCTTCCTCCTCCTCCTCTTGCACCTTGAGCTTTTTCATCTGGCCTTCTTTCCTGTTGGTTGTTTGTACTTCCACTGGCTTCTTGGTGACCTCGACCCCTTCCTTCTGCTCCTCCTCCTCCTCTGCTGCTGCTGCTTCCTCTTCTTCGACTGGGAGACCTGCTTGCTTGTCTTTGAGCAGGCACAGAACCATCTGTTGCAAAAAAATATATATATATATATATATATATTGGGGTGTATAAGTAATAAGAATGCATGCTAAGTGACCAAGTTAAATAAGGCAATGTAAAGAATACCTCTTCTTTGAGGGGCACTGAAGCCTCCTCTTCCTCTGTGCTGACCTCCTCCTCCTCTGTGCTGACCTCCTCCTCTTGGATTGACCATTTTAATATACCTGCAGGGCAATTATACCAATACAGTAAACATAAATAATAGAAAATATAGCTGCAAGCAGCAATTACAGGGTCAAGCACTCCAGCAGCAAAATAAGCTGACCATCTGACATCAGACCAAATGCAACAATGAGTAATAAAATCAATTTTAGAAACACTGCATACATGCAGACAAACTTTCATATAAAGTGAACACGTAACTTGCGCAAAATCCTTACTTTATGTCAGAAACATAATTATGATGTCAACAAACCTGCATTCATTTATATGATTAGTCTGCTCAGTCAAATAAAGATTAAATATGAACCGTGAACATTATTAAATTATTTATGTCACCATGTTTCATTTCTCGTTACAGTGGTTCAGTTATTGTCACAGCCAATATGAATCCACACACACACACACACACACACACACACACACACGTGTATTATATATATATATATATATAAGGCTAGGGTCATTTTACATAAGTTTCAGTCTGTGTTTTTATCCCATGAGGATGATCTTGGATGTACTAGCCTGATTTCTCATGACATCCCCCTGCTGGATTCCGTCCCTGTTCGCCATCGGAATATGAGGTGGTAAAATCTCACATCAATCAGTTGTTGGAGGCCAGCATTATAAGGGACAGCTGTAGTGTCTATGCTTCCACAATTGTTCTTGTAAAAAAGAAAGATGGTTTGCGTATGTGCGTTGGCTACCGTCAGTTAAATGCAAAGACAAGAAAAGACGCTTTCCCTCTGCATTGAGGAGTCATTGGACTCCTTGACGGGGGTTTTCCACTATGGATTTCACTGAGAAAGATAGCCCAAGACTGCTTTTTGCACCCCTTTCGGGTTATTTGAGTGGAATCGAATGCCCTTTGGGCTTTGTAATGCCCCAAGTACCTTCCAACGTTTAACGGGTGTTTGGGGATCAGCAGCGTAGGTCTTTATTACCTTATCTAGATAACATCATAGTGTTTTCTTCCTCAGTGTTGCAACACATTGAGCAGTTGGAAGTTGTCATAAGTTGATTGAAACATGAGGGGCTGAAAGCCAAATTAGGTAAGTAGGGGGAGCAGGGAGGTAAGGTGCGACCCATTGCATATGCTAGTTGTGGTCTATGGCCCACTGAGTCGAACATGTCGAACTACAGTTCCATGAAACTGGATTTCTTGGCACTCAAGTGCGCCATGACTGAGAAATCTAGAGAATATCTGCTTAGGCATAAGTGTATTGTCTTTACAGACAATAACCCCCTTAGCCATTTGTCCACCGCTAAGCCTGGGGCAACGGAGCAACGTTGGGCTGCTGAGCTTGCAGTTTTTGATTTTGAACTCCGATATCGTCAGGTAAGAATAACAAAAATGCTGTTGCATTGTCGAGACAGAACCCCTCTGCCCCGTTTGAGGTAAGCAAATGGTAGTCTGGGACTAAGGTTCCAGTTGCTATTAAGCAAGTGCTGGGGGCAGACAAACTTGCACCAGTGACTCAAGCTGTGGTTTCGGCTTTGCCTAGTTTTTCAGGTGATATGAGGGCCAGTAGTTGGGGAGATGATGTTTTTTTGGAGACGAGGAGTATGCCCTAACTTTGAGGAACATAGGCGGTTGTCTAAGACTGCTTTGGTCCTGCTTCGTCAGTGGGATCGGTTGTTAGAAAAAGAGGGGATTCTTTAGCATAAAATTTCCTGGGGGTGAAGAGATTCTCCAACTAGTTCTTCCATCTGCCCTGTGAGAAGAGGTCCTGACACAAATGCATCAAGGCCATGGGCACCAAGGTGTTGACCGTACCACTGCATTGGTGCAGCAACGTTGTTATTGGCCAGGCCACTAAGGACTCTGAGCCAGTTGTTCAGAGCTTCATGGACCATTTGTTGGCATCTAGGCCAAATGAAATCCATACTACCCCTTATCACCGTTGGTAAGGCAGTGTGAGCATTTTAACACAACCCTGCAAATTCTCCAAAAGTAGATTGGCCTTCTGCGCTCCCTCAATTGCTCTTTTGTTACAACACTACCACTCATCAAACCACGGGTGAGTCGCCTTACTTTTTAATGGTTAGCCAAGAGCCTCGGCTTCCTGTTGACTTTTTTTTTAGGTAGGGGGCAGGAGAGAGGAGCCAGTGGAATCAATGAATGGGTTCTAGAGCATCAAACAAGGTTGCAAGTGGCCTTTGAAGGAGCCAGAGAACATTTGAAGGCAGCTGCATATCGTCGTAAGAGTAAGCATGATTTATGTGTTCGGGATGCACCACTGGGAAAGGGCCAGCAAGTTTATCTCTGTAATTATGGGGTGAGAGGTCGCCATAAGATCCAGGACATCTGGAGCCCAGTGGTGTATCAGTTCGTAAGGGCACCTAATGCAGGAGGGTCTGTTTTGCCATAGCACTGATAGATGACTTGAGTAGGGTAAAGCATGTCCATTGTTCTCTGTTAAAGGCCAGAGATTCCCTGTTTCTGGACCAACAGAAGTGTCAGTTGTAGTTGAGGCACCACCAGTGGAGGAGTCCTCATCAGTGGATGAGGTGGATTTGTGGGTTGCAATACCTGAAATCCCCCAATTGGGTGGTAGGCCGGTAATGCAGAACCCTGTATCCTTGGGTCACCTTGGGGACCCTTGGACCATCTGACGAGAAGCCAGTAGCTTCATCGAATAAAGAGCAGTCCAGCACTAGTGAAGTTTCTGTGCGACGTACAGGGAGAGTTAATGCTGGTCAGCATTCGAATCATTACCCTCTCCCACAGGCAGCTGGTAGAGTAGTAGGGCCAGGGACAGAGGTTTCTGTATTGAATTCTGTCTCTGCTCTGTTCAGGCCCTGAAATTGAGTTGTATGGTAAGACGCTAGGGTCATTCCATGGTTGGGCGACAATTCAATAGCTAGGGGCAGATTGTGGTAGAACGGGCGAGTTTCCTCCCCTCTATTTAGAATGACAACCTATCAGGGCTTGGTGGGTGGTATATAAGGGTCGCTGTTGGGCTACCTGTGATGCGTCATTGCTGGCTCCGCCCATTGGTGCTTGTGGGTTTCCGCCTGAACAAAGTATGTTTCATTTTAGCTGTTAGGCTAATGTGTTGGGAGCTTGTGCTTATCAATTATATTAATTTATTGTAGCTGGATTAGCATCTTGTTCGCAGCTTTGCGGTGGTGTGAAGACTGTCATTACCACCTGGTAGGTCACGTTTGGCTAACTGTTTGTGTATAGTTCATGTTTGCTGTAACTTGCGCGTTTTCATTGCAGCTTGGTTAAGTCCAGTTGTATCTTCACATAAACTGCCGAAAATTGTGCTGTGAGCAACTGCACAAAAAATGTCTTGTTGACCCATACGGTATGTATTATTAAACTTTTATTTAATGAATTGGTCGATTTTATAATGAATGGTTAACGAATGATTTGTTTTAGCAGGACGAACAAAGGTGTTGGGAAGTGCTCCACCTTGTGAGGTTTGGGGTTATTCGCCTCCTGCATAGGACAGGATTAAGACAGCTGTTTTGCTGTGATTTGTCAATTTGTTTTGTTCTTTTCATTTACGCTGAAGCCTCTATAGCTGTTCCGATTATCTTAACAGCCTTGGACCATGTGCTCTGGCTAGTCCTCAGTTATAGAACCATTGAGTTTCTGCAAGTGTTTTGATGCAATTAATTTACATTTAGGATTTTGTATGCTTTTCTTACTGTTTAGGCCTTCAGTCTATCGGGGGATTTTTTTCGTCTTTTCATTGTGTGATTTTTGCATATTTTGTAGTTTATTTTCATTAATCCCTTGCTTGATTCCCCCCTCCCCCCCTTATTAAGTTATAATAATTCTGTTAATTGCAGCAAAAGCTGTGGACGTTTTGTCCTTCCCCACCAGGCTCTAGCATTAATTGTTTGTTTTGTGTGTGTTTTAGGCTACTGTGACAGGAGGCTGGCTGTGCTGGACTTTGGTGGTGGTGTTTGATCACTGACCTCACGTGTGTGTGTGTGTGTGTGTGTGTGTGTGTGGTTTAAGAATCACTTTACGGGTAAACCATACTTGTCTTTTATTGTTTGTCTCTGTATAAAGTAGTGATTATTGAGCTACATTTCTGGTCTTAAGTGTTTTATCTGATTGTGAATATCATTAAAAAAATTGTATACTGACGTTTGCGTCTCTGCCTTTCATGAATGAACCTATGTGAACCCAATTTATAACAGATATTAGACGTCCCTCACTTTAAAAGGGTGGCGTAGTCAGCAGTAATATATTTTTCTCAAGGTTTTAACATTTAATATACTTATTAGCCCCCTGTGGGCACGCTATAAATATATGCACATATTCATTTTACGAATAAACGTTTTTATAAATATAATTTTCTTTCAAATGCTTTATTGTACTTTCAAAATATTATATAAAATGAGAATACTATTCGCGTAAAAAACATTTTAAAATCATATGACTGCGTGTATAATACCGGAAATGAGCAGGCTAAAAAACAAACACACAGCTGTTTGTCACTGAGACGAGTAAAATGACACCAGATATAATATACAATTAATAATGTACACAAAGCGATTGTTATTTGAAATGATCCTCAGCACTCACCTGATTATGATGTCTTCAGAAATAGTGCGTCTTTCATCTCTTCGGTGGCTTTAAATAGCGGCCGGTTTAGTTTCGTTTCTCGCGGCTGTGGGCGGATCGTCTGCCGGTTTCTCTTGAGTCACAACCGAAAGTACTGAACGGAAAACAAGAGCCGGTTGCTGTGGAGAGATTTACAGACATGCGCTATCTATAATGGAGAACTGTATGTCAATAACATCTGGGGTTTTGGGGTCCAACAATTCAAGAGAACACTCTGACAGCTACTGCATTAGTCACATCAGCTAACAGTCCTTGGGAACAGAATACATCCAAATTAAAATCAATGAAAATTATTATCAAAATAGGTTTTTCACACTATTATAGAAGTGATTCTATAGTTTGAAATTTAAATTGACCAAAGTTTAAAAATGTAGCTTTTATTAATTGCTTGCAAACAATTTATTTGTAGATCTTTAAAGTCACTAGTCTCTTTAGGTAGGGACCATTTCACAAAAATGAAACCTACTTGAAGAAATGTTGTGGTTTGAATGCAAAGCATTGTGCGAGATGCAAAACTAATGCATGCCCGGGCAACAATGTGGCGGAGGTGGTAAGACCTGGAAGTGCTGTTTAACAACACCACATCTCATTTGGCAGAGCAAATAAAGGGGAAAAATAGACTTGAAGTGTGCGAAACTGCTGTGATAAAAGATTGACTCTGGAGAGGTTAACATCTTGAATAAAAGGAGGCATTGACTTACTGAGTCAAACATCTCCTGTTTTTAAATTGAGGAAGCTTTTCTCACTTGTGTCCGTCTGATGAACAAACAAATACTTTGAGCTGACTGGAGCTTCATGTTTACTTCCTAATAAAGCTTCAAATCAGCAGTTCCCGACTGGTATGCCAAGGTGACTTTTGCTCAAATGTGTGGAAACTGCATCTTAACCTTGTTTTGCATCCTCTGAGCAAAAGAGTACTTATTATTCAATTTATCAGTTACTTATTATTAAAAAATTCCAGTAATATCAATAGATCACCCATATTCTGTTATCAAACACTCAACAAACATCTGAGTAATTACTACAGTAAAGCAATAAAAATATTGATAATGACATTTACACAGGTACGTAAGGGTTACCTTCATTTTTAACAGTAAATATATCAATAAATAAGTAAATAGCATTCAATAAATACAAATATTTGGCAACACTTTTCGGTGTCCTTGTTACATGTACTTACTATTATACTATGTTTAAGGTGTTCTTCATACAGTGTAACTATACTGAGAGTGATATTTAGTAACTACATGTACTTACTATATGGTTAGGGTTAAGTTTAGGGTTACCTATGCATAATTAATTATTACAATAGTAGGTACATTCATCCGTAGGAAGGACAAAATAAAATAGAGTTACTGAAAATAAATGATGCGTAATGCAAATAACCGTAAAACTAAGCCTAATCATAAACATATACATACATGTAGATTATTAATATTACTCTGTAATTAAACTACAGGGTAATACTTAATAAAGTGCAGCACAATATTTAATGAATTACATTTTATGCAATAAATTTATTAAATTGAAATTTCATTGTTTTATTGCATTATGCATCTCTGCAGGAATCAACGGGCTTTAATCGAGAGAAATCAATTTTATTTCCGATGCACGTTTACTCCGCTCTGCCATGACAAACAGAAGTACAAGTTGTAGAGGTTTATTTAAAAGGGTTTATGTTAGGGAAAGATTGATGATAAAATGATAAAGAGGCTGATGAGGTTTTGCTTCGTATGCATCAGGCATGGCTTCACTTTCTTCTGTACCTGAAAAGACACATAAAAGACACATAAAAGTGTAAAGAACAGAATTAGAATAGAGTGCGAAATAAAGATGGATTTTCTTTTATAAAAGCCAACCAGAGACATTTTTCTTGAAATAATTTCAAACATGTTTAAAATAGCTTTAGATGATATACATTTCAGAATACAGACACAAATATACTAAATGTTTTTATAAAATATATGTTTTTCAGTATCACAGTGTGTATGTAGACTTGGAAAAAAAAAAAAAGTTTATTCTTTAATAAATAGTATAATTTACTATATATATATATATACACATTTTTTTTCTATATTTTATTGTATTATTAAATGATTAATTACATAATGGAATGCAGCAACACAAGTACAACCAAATGCAAACATAATATATATATATATATATAATTACAATAACTTCCATAATATATTATAATTGTATGATTCATTAACTTGTTGCTTTGTTATCCATTACCAAGGTGTGCATATTTCATATTTTATCATTTACTTTTACATATCCAAGTAATTTAAATCCCTCCATAATGCCCAAACAATGCATTATATAAAAATTAAAAGGTGGACAAAATAACTGTATGTGTACATTATTTTACGTTGCATGCATGTAATGACCGAGTCTAATGGGAATGTGTTTTAGGGAGGTGACTGTAATAAATCTTACCTGGACTTTGACTTGAAGTGTCCTCCTTTCTTGTTTTGAATGCCGAGTCTCTTCCTGTCCTCGAAGGACGGCCTAGACAGAGAAATCACTGTTAGACTCTCAGACAAACACACCGAGCCTTGAACTCTTCAGTATCACCTGCAGCGGCACATACCCGGCTCTGTACTGCTTCAGAGTTTTCTTGCTGGTGTTCGTGAGCTCCTTATCAAATACAGACTTCTTTTTGCCGCCCTTATCTTTGACAACTGGAAGATGCAAGTTAAAAAAAATCTGTCAGAATTTGCACCGGCAAGACACACAGAGCATGTATTTTGGGGGAAAAAAAACATGCATATATTTATATTTATATAATTTGTCATATATAAATGTATTTAATATATATACACATGCGTGTGAGTGTATTTATATAGACACACAATAATAAATATGCACAGTCCACACGTATATTATGTAAACAAAAACACTTATTTTGGATGTGATTAATTGGGATCTATAATTATTTTCTGTTCAGCAAAACTGCATTTATGCGTACTGTAAAAAACGCATGCCAAATTCAAGAAGGGAGTCTCAAAAATGGCCGAAAAAAACAAACAAAAAAACATTTGACTAGGTTAATTTAAAAGTGTAATTTTTAAGTAGAATGTTAGAAATGTTCAGTGTTAAGTAAATATTTTGTAATCGATTTGTCTTTGAAAGCTAGACGAAAAACATAAAAGGCACGTTTTGGCTATTTTATTTATACAATGGTGGAAAAAAATTAATGAATAGGGCAAGAATTGTTATTTTGGTGCATCCCCGATTCAAACACGTCTACAAACGCTCAGCCCATGCCGGAGGTTCAAGGGTTTTTTTGCTGACCTTTCTTCACAGGTTCGTCTTCAGGAATGGCTCTGGCTCTCTTCGGCTTGCGTTCACGTTTGGCGACTCGTTCGGCGTACATCTGAGACTTCAGCACCTCGAACTGAGCTCTCTCCTCCGCCTGAGGCGCACACACACATACACACACCCAAAAACATACACACTCTGATGATTCATGGATTTAATTTCTGATGGCACAGTGATATTCAAAGGCAGGTCATAAAAGCATAAGACCAAAAAAAAAAAAACTGTTTGATGAAATCATCTCACCGTTAACTCTTTCTTCTTGCCCTGTTTCAGGAATTGCGCACGTTTTTTCTTTCCTCTCAGAGCCAAATCAAAGTCCTGCAGCGCTTTTGTCACTTTGACAAAGAAAAAGAAAGTGTGTGATGAGATGATAATTACAGACACAAACAAGAAATGAATGACATATTAAGAAAATATAATGTACATTTGAAGTAGAAATCGCAGAGTTCACTATCATTATTTTTTATTTTTTCACTGATCAAAAGTGACAGTAAAAGTCACTTATAAATGTAACAAAAGATTTCTATTTCAAATGCTGTACTTTTAAAATGTTATATTAATCTGTGAATCCTAAAAAACAAGATGCATCAGTTTCCACAAAAATATTGGCAGTTTTTAACATTGATAATAATCAGAAATGTATCTCGAGCAGCAAATCAGAATGATTTCTGAAGGATCATGTGACACTGAAGAATTCAGCTGAACATCACAGACAACAGTTCTTTTACAATCAGTTTGATCA
Source organism: Enteromius radiatus (assembly GCA_032357445.1). NCBI lineage: Eukaryota > Metazoa > Chordata > Actinopteri > Cypriniformes > Cyprinidae > Enteromius > Enteromius radiatus. The sequence continues at coordinate 1,437,141 of JAUCMS010000093.1, read as the reverse complement.
AATAAATGTGGTCTTAGTGAGCAGAAGAGGACGCTTTTAAAAACATTAAATCTTACTGAATCCACACAAAGTGTTTTTCTTTCGCGAAAGACCATTAATTCAACTCACTGCGCTCTTTCTTTCTCTCTTCGTGTGTTTGGAACCACGTCCTGGGCACTTGTTTCTCGTCTGGGCCCTGGGTTAACCTCTTCTGAGCTGAACTGATCTAAACCACAACACACACACACACACACACACACACACACACACACACACAGGGTTTACTAGTGTGTTTAATCATACACTGACGCAAGTGAATATTTGTAGCAAACAGACCTGTGCCTCTGAATGAGCCATTTCCTTTTCCTCCCTCTCCAAGCGTAATACGGCATACACGTCCTTCTCCAGCTTCTCAATCAGGTCCCGAAACTTCAGGATGACCTCTGAGAGACACACATTAATAACAGTCATCTTTTATACAAAACAGCGCCAAAACAATATTTTTACATGTAATCAAAACATTAAAGGTGCCATAGAATGCATAGAGAGAATATTTTAAATTGTTGTCTGATATGTACATATAGAAGGTATGTAGCTCAGGTAAGGGGGAAAAAATGCCCAGAAACGGTTTTACAGGTCCATTTCCAACCCTAGAATTTGACCCTAGAATGAAACAGTCTGTTTTTGCCTTATT
>JAUCMS010000093.1:1396045-1421945 GCA_032357445.1 Enteromius radiatus | reverse complement strand
CATACAGTAGGTACAGTCTGGAGTAGAAACTTGAAGATATAGCTGTTCTCCAGTCAGAATGTCCTTATTATTGATGCTAGTGTGTATCGACTGAGGTTAGGCCATGACTCATGGACAGGCCATGATTGATCACATGGTCCACCAGAGTAGCTCTGATGTCATCTGATGCACGTCTCCACTCTGGTCCTCTTCCCAGTCTGACTCCTCTCTCTCTTTGTCCTCCTCTGACTCCTCCATGCTTGCAAACTTCTCAGAATGGCTTACCTGAGGTGTATCTGTAGTGCTAAGGCTCAGACCGTTTTTTTGTGCCGGTGATTTCAGGAGTGTATGTAATTGTCTACAACTGTCAGAGGAGTTTTGTTTTTTCCCAATGATAACAGGTGATTTCATTTTTGAACAAAGAGTCTAATGTAAGAAAACGGGTAGTTTTTCGCAATAATGTGTTACAGAATTGTAAACAATGTGGAAAGTTAACAATGTGTTTAAGCTGTGGTTACACTGCGTTTAAGGTAAGACACAAGAAGTTAAGGTTTTGAGGCTTTGGTGTAAGCATTCAGTTTTAGTGTGTAGGACATAGGCAAAAACTGTAATATTTATTTATACTAATTTAATATTAATATAGCCCTTTTCCCCAAAATAACCAAGAATTGCCTGCTATTATAAATTTTAATTTAACAAGAAAACTACTTTATTATTATGTATATTACGTTATTTTTTCTATTACACAACATTTTTGTATTAATTGTATTTTTTGCTGAATAAAAGGACATCTAATTTAACATAATGTACTGCTTTTTATTTAGTCTTTTCATCAAAATGTGTTCATCAGCACGCACCACTGGTACACTGAGAAAAATACTCTGTCAAACCGGTGCTTTGAAATGTACAGAATAAATGAGAATAAAAAAAAGCAACACATTTTTTTACCGAATTTTGTTTATTCCTTCAGCTGAGAACAAACTGGTATTTTTATATTAATCATCCAACTGTACACATTCACTTAAGAAAAATAAATATAATTCAAATCATTAAACCCAGCCTTACTGATGTTAATGTTATCACAGGCTAATTGTTACATGATTTACAGTGTTAAGAAAATAAAGAGGTAAGCCACTCATCTGGCCTTGAGACGGTCAGAGCTACAAAACGCTGCAAGACATGACGACACGTAACATCAGAAGCGAGACACTTTCCATCTCTGACCTTCACTTGTCGGTTCACTTTAAATCGAAACAATCTGGTTATTAGAAAATATGACCTAAAATAAAGTGCCCTGTAGCAAGACGTCCTGAAGAAACTCATGTATCGCATGTCTCTCATCTGCACAAGTTATTGTTCGTACCCTGGTATATACAGTCCTGGTTTTGTGTTTTGCATAAGAAGCAGAATCTTTTGAAATAAACATTAAAACTTCAGTGCTAAATCTTCAGCGTAACAACAAACGTTGTCAACCGAATGCTGTAACATCTCGAAAACACACACGGAGATGAGTATTTTCCCAAAATAAAGCGCATTTCCTTCAGCTTTGCACTAAGCCCTCCCACAAATATTGTGATTTTTTATTTTTGTTTCACATTAAAGGTATAAAAGGATCGAGATGGAGCTGCAGATTAACATTACAGCGTCAGTCGAATGAGTTCAAGACTGATGAGAAAGTGAAGATTTTAATGATGTGGAGATGACATCAGATGCCATTTTTGGGCTATTGCTTTATGTTTATCTGTACATAGACACTTACTAAGGATTTCTAGGTCACAGCTCACCTGAAATCAAAAGAAATTATATTTTGCATCAAGATTTTTTTCTTTTTTAGCAATGCCCATGAGATTATTTTTTTTTTGCATCACAAGTAAATCTTAGAGAAGAATGTGCTTTTTTCATGAAATACTCACTTTTCCTCATGCAAAATATTTTCAAATATCTTGATTTTGAAGTGAAATATGACCCGTTGCATGTTTATCACCCTCCCAGCGTTTTCACGAATGAAGTGATAAACTCATGTTTGTGTAAAGGTAATAATAAAAACCTTGCACTCCTCTTTACCTGAAGAGGAGAGGACTCATTCAGACGCATACCATGCAAACTCAAGTTCTAGAGGAGAAGTCTGTTGCGTGTGCATTACTACAGTAAAGACGGGCGGCAGTCATGAAGAGTTTAATACGAGGGTCACACAGTGTGCATAGAGAGAGCCGAGGGCCGCTGCATTGCTGTGCGTCAATCATCCAACTAAGGCAGTGTAAAATCAGGAGAGGATGGTCAGAAAAACCAAGCTAATGGATCTAGAGCGTCTATCCCTCGGCGCTAGTTGATATGACGGTGAAAGCTGATGGGAAGGTGTTGAAAGGTGTGCATGCATCACTCCTGCCCGAAGCCTTCTGTTTCCTCGATGGCAAACAGCAGCTTCTCCTTTAACTGCTCGTAGCTTTTATAGGGCGGCAGATCCAGGCGGTTAAAGCTGGCGGGGTGAATAATCAAAAAGATGTCAAGTTACTATTTGATAAAAAAAAACAAAAAAACATTACAAACACTTCAACATGTTCAAGGTTTGATGTTAATTACCGGTAAATGATATGCAGGTACATATAATAATGATACGATTTAATTAATTCTTCACTTTCCACCAAAGATGTTACATACCAGACGCAGATTTATAACTTTTAATAATATTTTAAATTATTAACTGATATATATATTGATTAATTGTGGCGATAGTTATAATTTATATATATATATAAATTAAATTAAAATTGATAAGAAAAACAAACTAATGTTTGTATATTCTAATATATATATAAATTATAAATCCAAAAAATCTTTTATATAATATTTAATATTATTATGTATTTTAACATTAATTTTAATAATGCTAATTTTTATTTATTATAATACTATATATTATAATATTTAATATTATATTAACATTTAAAATTAATTATAATTCTATAATGCCATTATTTAATACTAAAAATCAAAAAGACACTTTAAAAGCTGTGTTTATATGCATTAATAATAATGTCCCATCATGTATAGTTGTTTAACAATATAATTAAGTATGTAAAAGTATTTTATTTATTAACAACGCAGAATAACATTACAGATGCTCTGAAAAATTGTCAAAAACTAAGCAAACCTTATCTTTGTAAAATGTTAGAATGATGCCATCTGATTAATTCCTCGTCTAAAATATGTTTAAGGATCTAACAGGTTTAATAGTCCATTGAGAGACCAATCTGATCATATGAAAAAAAGTCATTCAGGGTGGGCTGAGAATTGAACAAATGGTTGTAATCTGGTTTAGAGGAAGACAGGAATCATATTTGGGGAGTTTAGTAAGCAATTTCGGATTTTATTCAGATGCTGAAGGCTATGTTATGAGCTATAAAATATTATATTTTAAGCTTGAAGACTGTAAATGATATCATCTTTATTTTCATTTTAAGGAGGTCTGCAGAAATTAATTAATTGCATACTGGCCATTTTTGTTCAAAACATATCATATGTGCTTCAATACACAATAACATTATTATTTATGTGATTTAAAAGTTTATTTCTTATTACTGTGGCTGAGTCTCACCATGTGTGGCTCCTCGGCAGCCAGTTTTCTTTTCCCACTTTCTCAATACAGAACTTCTGCGGCCCATTGCTCCCTGCAGAAATCACAACATACCTTCTTATAAAGAACACAGCCTTTAAAGTGCAAGACCACAACATTTGGCCTTTTTTCCCCAAAAACTTTACACACAAATTTTGTTCAGGGTTTATTAATTTAGTATTAGTAGTGTATTTTTACATGATCTGAAATCTGAGTAAATGCACTTTCCATTGATGTATAGTTTGTTAGGATATGACGATGTTTGAAAATCTGGAATCTGAGGGAGCAAAGAAATCTAAATATTGAGAAAATCGTGTTTAAAGTTGTCCAGATGAAGTTCTTAGCCATGCATATTACCAATCAAAAGTGCTACTTATGACTACTTTTCTGGTCTAGGGTCACATATATAAATAATGCCTGCAAAGATTTAGCATGATCAGCACTGTCAAACTTACCCATAAGGTCAGCGAATCCCCCGACAGGAAGTCGGCACGTGCCGGTCACGAACTGCAGCAGACGCATTCGCTTCTCATTGTCAATCTCCTTCACAAACTAAACACAGAGAAAAGAGGCTGCATCACCGATACCAGTACGACAGGAACATCTGTGATTTGAAGCTGAAGTGTGAGAGTCTAACCTGCCAAAACCAGACGATCTGTTTGCTGCTGCGAGCGTAGTGTCTGTAGATGGTGTTCCTCTGCCAGTCGCCCAGATCGATCTCCTGCATCCCGCACAGCATCACCTACACCACAATCCCACATCACACTGTGTCTATGGCCTCATTTACACGTGATATTAACAGCAGACAGTAGTTTGTACCTCCAGCTCTTTGGCATCAAAGTACTGCAGGTACTGCTGTGGCAAGACCTCGTTAAAGCCCTCGAGAAACGCCTGAGTCTGTTCCTCAACCCCTCTGGACAACCTCCACTCAGCAACCAACCTGCAACACATCACTTGCTGGTATTATGGCAACTACATGATGTTTGTCAAGATTAAAATAAATCTGAAAATAGGTTTATTAAAATTATTTTATCACACAAATAATAATAATTATATATATATATATATAAAGTAGCTATTTTTTTAACAATAGTCACAATTAATTAATCAATAGAATTCAGTCCTATTGGCTTTATATATATATAATTTATTTTAACATATTATAATAATTATAAATTATCTATTATATATTATAAATTATTATTGTATATATATATATATATATATATATATAGCAGATCACTTTCTTTGTAAAGCTACAAAATATTTTTAATTATAATAAAAATCTAAAATAATCTAAAAATATAATAATTAAAAATATATTATATAATATAATACACATTCATATTGTTTAATATTTAATATATAACTTTATTTACATATAAAAATTCTAAATATTATGTTAAATTAAAAATATTGTCTAATTTATCAGTGCTGTATGAATGAGTTTTTTACCTGATATACTCCTCTTTATTTTCTTCTGTCACTTGAATGTTTCCTCCATCAGGTTTGAGTTCATGTGTGGTGACCTCTCCCAAAATCTCCTTATCCACCGAGAAAAACATCTCCAAGCCACATTCCTCTAAATTATTATCCCTATAGAAAAATATTTTCACGTTTGGACCAACAATGATTCTTAGTAATTGATATCACAGTTGTAATCTCCAAGCCCTCACTACTATCTCTTATTATCTCACTCACTTGATCCAGATGAGCGAGTTGTAAAATTCCGGGTCGATGGACTCCAGGTCTTTCAGAGCCAGAGGTTTGTTCAGGATGCGTTTATAAAAAGGCAAAGAGAAGCCCGTGTCTATGAACTTCCCGTGAAACAGAGCCTGTGTGAGAGAAAACGCACAAATGACGCAAAGTTCAATGCATTTCAAACTAGTGTCTCCATTGTTCAGGTTAGTTGTACCATAGCAATGAATCGGCCAATGAACTTGAAGTATTTGAGGTGGTCGGGGTTGATGGAGGAGGCGGGGTTAATCTGCAGGCAGTAGTTGTCTTTACCGGCGTACTCAAACAGACAGTACATGGGGTTCAAGACCTCGTGAGACAGAAGGAAGAACCATTCCCTACGAAACAAAAACAACATTACTGCATACTGTATATGTGTGTGGCCATCACTTCCTGTAAATGACATAATATACCTGGCCACGCCTCCATAGTCAAGCCCCTCCTCCCCTGGGAAAATAATCCACAGTCTCCGTCTCAGATCTTGTGGATGGCAACCCATAATCTGAACAAATCAATTCACAAATATTTAATTTCTTGCTGGATTCCACATGATTTAACCAGAATAAATCTGTCAAATATTTAACTCACACAGTGTATTTTTGGTTATTGCTCCAGGGTCACACACACACACACACATATATAAATATTTATATACACACAAACAAACATATAAATGTACTTTACCTGCTGAAATGAGTCCTCGAACAGTGTTTTGCGGCTGACGTGGATCTTAAGGTGCTGAGGCATTGCTAGTTGCTTTGGTATTAAAAACATGTATTATTATAAAATAAGTCACACACGCAAATGCTTTTTTTGTTTGCTTTGGTACTATTTCCATAAGCCGTTTATTTTACTGATCTTTAAACAGATCAAATAAATGCATTTTTTTCTTTAAATGCTTATGCATGCTGTCAAAACAAAAAAAATCACATAAATAATTTATAATAATGTATATTATAAATTAAATATTATAACTATTATAATGATCAATTATTGTATATTATCAAACTGTTATTCATTATTACTATTATTGTTTATATATATATATAATACACAAATTAAAAAAAAATTAAAATTTTCATTGACAATAACGCAAAGAAATTAATAAAAAAAACTGAATTTTAACAGCTATTGAAATGACGAGATTTATTATGTTGTGTTTTACTGAATAAAACTTCAAACAATGAAGATTCAAACACTGAAATAAATCATTTACAAGCCTAATGAAAAAACAAAAGCCAGTTTTTTAACAAAAGCTTGATCAGAATCTGAAGATTAATGAAAATAGTGTCAAAGCAACTACATTATGTCGATTTTTTATGAATACCATTATGTATGTGAGGTCTTACCTGACACCAGAAGCGGAAATAGTGCACTTTGGCTTTAAAGTCTCGTACGTATGTGATCTGAGGGCCATTCTCACTGCAAAAGATAGAAACACAATTAAACTACACCAAAACTTGACTGTAAAACATTAATACACAATATTATTTAAAACAACCTGCAGCAGAAGCTAACTTATGTGAAATACATCTATTTCTTGTATTTTGGAAGTATGCATCTGAGAACGTCCCAAAAGACCTTCTCTTTATATGTCAAGTAATTAAAATGACTGACAGCGAGGATTTTCCTGTACGGGGATCGATGTATGTCGTTGTTCGTCTGTTGTGATCGACAAAATATGGAATCCCATCCACTGTAAACCTCATCTCCCAACCCTCCGGCAAAGGTTTCTCGTTCAACAACCTGATGCACAACAACAGTTCATTTAAAGTTAAAAACAAACATAATACTGCATGTCAGATCACTCTGTTTAACATGATTGAAAACTACCATCATATATTTAGGGTCATTATACTGAAGTAAAAGTATTAAAAAAATATTTTATGTAAAATAAAGCTGAAATAAAATATAAATATGAAGTGAAAACTGAACAAAAATGATTTGTTGCTTTGGCAATTATCTAAAAAATACTAAATGGAAATAAATGAAAACTAAAACAGAATGAAACAGATATATATCTTAGTGCTTTCAAACACATCACAACATTAATTTTGTATATTATAAATTATTAATTATACTAAAATCAATTATTGTATGCCAATCATATAATGTATTATATATGTGTGCTGTCAAATGATTAATTGAAATTATTCGCATCCAACTTAAAAGTTGTTATTTACATAATATATGTATGTGTGTACTGTGTTTATTTATTATGTACATTTAAATACATACACAGTATATATATTTTAAAATATTTACATGTATATACATATGTATATTTACATGACTATATTTTATAACATATATAAATATATTTAGTATATAAACAACATTTGTCTTAAATTTAGTTTTGCTGTTAACTGCAATTAATCATTTAATTAATCATAAAATATAAATAAAAAATCCCTGACAAAAATGCCACAAGTAAAAAAAAAAAAAAGAAAGAAAATATAAAATGTAAAAAAATCTGTGTATAAAAAGTATATAAATAATTAATAAAATAACACTGTCAGTGGTTAGTTTGTGATTGCATCGCACCCTTGTGTTCGAGGGTCTTCCCATTGTGTGGATCTCGTAGGATGGTGAACGAAATACATCCTTCTATTACTGTCCGTCCGTTTCTCTGAGAGCCAAACCAGCAGACACATACAGATTTAAGAAAAGACAGCGTGACTCGCTCTATTGTGAGGGTAAAATGTGATTTCTTCTTTCTGCCGCATTAAATAAAAGAACTGTGACTCACCCCATCCGGGCGGCAGAGGACCCAGAGGGTCAAACTCTTTATTAGCTGTGGGAGCGAGCTGTTCCTGAAGCTGAAGAGATGAGCAGACAGCTCAGGTTAGAGAGGAAATCCTGACTGTACTCTCTCTTTTATGAATGTACTCACTCCGTAGATGAATCTCTGGTTGAAGCGCTGCATGGCTCCCTGCAGCTGACTGCGCTGGTTCTGCCACTCCTCGTAGTTCCGGACCGACTCCAGTGTGGGTCTCTGCCATGTGGTTGTTCTGTTCATATGATCCACGTAATACACACGGCCCATCGGGTCCAAGCGACGCTCCCAGCTACCACAAAACACACACAACTGCTCATCCAGGACACTTTCTGACCTTGGCTTAGAGTCACTGGCAATTTTTTAATTTACAGTACATAAAAGAAAAATAAATATATATATATATATATATATATATATATATAAAACACTTAATATTGTTATTGTTATTATTATTACCATTTAAAAAATTAGCAATGACCATTTTTATTAAAAAAATAAAACAAAACACAATAACGTGTCATTGTTATTATTATTACTTTGATTAATATGAACAATGATAACAATAATAATAATAATTATTATTATTATTAACTAAAACTAAAAGGTTATAAGTCAGAAAATAAAAGTCTTTAGAAAGCATAAAAACAATAAAATAAAATAAAAAAAGCATAAATAAAAACACAATGACAAAACAGGCTTAAGATAACCTAATCGAAAGAGTGGCTAAAAAGCAGCGAGCTTTTCCTCACATCTTGTTTTACATAAAAGCATTTGTTCAGGATCATTTAATTATTTTCGCTCTTTGCATTCAACATGCAATTAAAACACATAAGCAGCAAACCGATGAATCTGTAAAACTAAAACGTGAGCACTAAAGAAGACAGCATGGTTACCCTGGTGGGAGGGGCTCTGGTCTTTCCCATGTGGTTCTTTTCTCAATGTGATCCACGTAATAAACACGGCCGTTCTGATCCACTCTCTGCTCCCAGCTACACATATTAACCAAGAAATGAAAAGAAAACATTTCAGAATAAATGCATACAGACTTGTTATTAAATAGCATTGAGGCATTTAGCAGCATTACGAGCAGCATCCACTCCAGAAAATAACAGATCTCACAGGAAATTGCTTGTAACTTTCCTTGATTGTAATTGTATCACGTACCCAGGAGGAAGAGGGCCGTTAGTGATCAGTGAAGCTCTGGGCGGCGTTGGACTGGCCCTCGGGGCCTGGTTTGACCCTGAGCCTGAGCTTGACCCCTGACTCTCTGTTTCTCCGTTCACACACACCCGTGGAGATGTTTCCGGGCTGGGAGCGCTGCTGCCGTGAGTGGGAGTCGAGCCAGCAGATGAAACTAAAAAATTAAAAACTATTTGTCATTTAAACTGGCACAAAAAAAGTCTGTCACAGATCCGAATTTGTTGCACATGTATAAACACAAAAATCTGCACGAGATCCAATTTTTTCACATTCAATCTGGGCCACTTCCAAATGTGGATTTTAATCTTATACATATCCGATATCCGGACATCTGGCACGTTTGCCTTTAAAGATGCCAGCTTGCTGTATGCGTTCATATTGAGAATGTGTGTTCACATTTAGAAGCTGGTTTTCAGCCTCAGCCCAATGAATGTTTGATATAATACAACAGATAATAGCTCCATTATATTTTTCAACAATGAGGTGATGACCAACAAGCTTCACACTTTCTCACGCTTTCATTCGTTGACTCATTTGAATTCATTCCAATAAATATTATCCGGGCACCAATTTATTTCCTAAAGAATTGCACCTCTACTGAGCTGTAGATAAATTAGCCTAAAAAAGTGCCATTATTTTCCTGTCTTTATCTGTTCAGTTATTTTGTGCTGTAAAACACCCATGAACGGTTTTCCACGCTAGAATATAATAATAGCCATTCAAAGTCAATTATATAATTATAGAAATTATTCTAATAGCACGGCTCTTCTAAACCCGAGGTTCGACTGTGTGCATAGTAAAGCCATCACTGCAGACAATCGTCATGGGTGAGAATGAATGTAAATGCAGATATCAGTTATGTATAAAGTGAATGTAAATTAGGGCTGTCAAAAAGGCTGAAAAACTACATTCGAATTTTGCACTTGAATATTATAAATATTTGATTTATATTCAAATTTAAAAGGCATAATTTCATTCAGGAGGAGAAAGCTTTTGGCTTCTCACCTGAGGCCACAAGAGGGCGCATCGAGCAAGATATTAATAAATGATGTGTCTGCGAAAAAGTGCTTAATGTTTATATACCAAATATAATTAAAACAGCATAATGTATGCAGAGTTTAATACAAAGGGATGAAAGTCTATCAAGTACTATTTTTATTTAAAAATATGATGAGATGAGGTGGAATGGAGAAAAAAACACCATAAAGTCCAAGGACATGCTTTTTAAAAGATCTACTTACTTTAATTTTACATGGATTTCTAAACATGCAGCTCTCTTTTCTTTTCGTGTTCAAATGTGACCCTGGACCATAAAACCAGTCACGAGGGATTTTTTTTTTCAATTGATATTTAAATAAATATGAAATAACTAAATAAGCTTTCTATTGATGCATGATTTGTTAGGATATTTGGACAAAATTTTGTTAAGATACAACTACTTGTAAACCTGGAATCTGAGGGTGCAAAAAAAAAAAATCTAAATATTGAGAAAATCGTCTTTAAAGTTGTCCAGATGAAGTTCTTAGCAATGCATATTACTAATCGAAAATGGTTTGATATATTTATGGTAGGAAATTTACTGAATATTTTTATTGAACATGATCTTAACTTAATATCCTAATGCTTTTTGGCATAAAAGAAAAATAAGACAGTTTTGACCCACACAATGTATTTTTGGCTATTGCTACGAATATACCTATGACTGGTTTTATGCTCCAGGCTCACAAATGAATATTCAAAAGTCAAATGTAAACTGCCAGGCCAAAAAATTGCTATGGTCAAAAGATTAGCTCTGTGTTAGGATTTGCAGTGTGAATGCAGCCAAAGAAGGCTTAAATCCAAACACAAATGCTATGAAAATGCAGGATGTGAGTCCTCTGGTAATGTTGGTACCTGTGGAGGAAGGTTTATGGGGCGAGGTAGGCGGCGGCCGCTGGGGTCGAGCTGGACGGGGTGGTCTCAGAGCCCCTGCGGACGGAGAGGACGACCCTGTACTTCCCACGGCGTGACCGTTGGGCAGCGGCGCTTCATCAGCTATATCACTGGTAGGGACAGAATCTCGACTAGACCAACAACAAACAGACACAAACCTCAAAATTCAGTTAGCACAAAGAACAATGTTTACTCTGCATGAGTCAGCAACTTAAAACAGATTTTCAACATATACAAAAAATATAAATATACATATTTTTTAACATCTAGAAAATATGTTTTCTCTGTATGGCAAATCAGCTTATATTTCATAATTTGGCCTTAATGTTTATGCATCTGATTACAATTAGGTAAATTTAAATAAGAATGAATTATAGCCAAATAAATAGTTTTCCAAAAAGAAAAAAAAAATCTGCTATTTGTGCATCACAAATATTTTTTATATTCCATAATATTCCAGCTATAATTTTTCATGTTTTTTTGAAACTGCATTAAACTAAAATAAAAACTAAATAAATTAAAGGTAAAACAAATAAAGATGTGTAATTGTAAACATCTACAACACTGCTGTTGTATGTGCACAGAAATTTTATATTATTTATTAATTATTATAACAATTAACCTGCTTACATTGAATAATCTGGCCATAATTTGTTATGCATCATATTAAACTGAAATAAAATAAATAAAAATGTATCTGCTAACAACAGCTAAAATTCAATAACAACAGAAATTAAATGTAAAAAAAAAATGTAAAACTATATTCCTGTTTTGTATATCCACAACTGATAACATTCAATAATCCAGCCATAACTTGTATGCATCTTATTTAAATTAAACTAATACGAATAAATAAAGAGCAGACAAAATAAAAAAATATATATATTTTTTAGATAATATATAAAATATATTATATTTATTTTTTATTATGCATCAATAAACTTTTTTCATTTTTTACACATATTATAGCAATATTCCCTCAGAAATGGCACTGCGATTTTTAACTTCACCTTTCTGCTATGTCCCCATTCACTTTCGATTCTCCATTTACAACAGCATCTGTGATTGAAGAGAAACAGTACACAATGTCACGTGTGGGAAATACATATTTTAAACAACAAGGATCTAAATCTCTCAACTGCTGCTGTAAACAAGTCGAGTGTGTTTTAGAGTGATAAAGAAGGTCTCAACTGTGCTTTTGTTCCTCAGAAGCAAAAGTCTCAGGATCCACCTGCAGTCCATCCAGACACACTGAGAGATCTCCAACCACCTCCGAACGCTCCCTGTCTGAACTCAGCTGCAGCGTCTGTACCACCTCACAGACTGAGACACACAAACACAACTTTTACAATAACACGACTTAAAGAACTAAACAAACAGCCTGTAGAAGGAGCATCCTGATTGATCAATGGATTTCCATGACATCTCCGGGGTTTATTGAATAACGATCTTTCATGAATGACTCATTCTAACTGAGTTATGAATAGATTTAAAAGATTTACTGAAAAGGACTGACTCACAAGAATGAATTGCTCACATATCAGGCATCACTGCAGTTTGCAACCATGTTTTAATACAGAAACAGCAATATAAAGCTGATTAAATAAATGTAAGCTTTTAAAGCATATTCACAGAAGTTGACCTGGAGAGCTAAATTGGCTTCACAAGGTAAACAAGCTCACAGTGACACTTCAGGTCACAGGAAAAGGAAACATTAACCTGGTTGTGGGTTACTCGCTGGCCTCAGATTGCATTTACTCAATCTGCAGTTCTGTAATTCACTTTAGCTGCGAGTGGTCACGTGATTTCCATGTGACCAAAGTATCTGAAAAGACTCTTTGTTTGGTGCTACGAGTTCGTTCACCTGCCTTTCTCCATTACAAAGAGGCAATAAAACACAAAACGCTCTAACACACACTACAGAGAACTGACTCTGAATAATGAGATTCACACAAGTGGAGAATATGGAAACTCACTCTTCATATCGTTGGCTTTTAAGGTCTCGCTGACCTCCAGAGCGGCAGCACCCAGCAAAATGTCTGATTTAAGTGTCTGGTGACTCCAAACCCGGAAAATTAACTTGCTGAAAGGGGTGACGATCCTACAAGAAATATGATCAACAGAGCAGCGTTGTTACAGCTACATAAAGACAAAATTATTAAAATAACTATTTTACAACTATTTTGCTGAAATTAAATATACATATAAAAAAAATGATTACAACTAAAATAAATGTAAATTAAAAAATAAAAAAAAATATTATAAAAACAAAAAAAATAGTTAAATAAAACAGAAATATTATTTTATATATTATATTTTTAAAAATGGCTTTAAATTAAATTGTAACATGACTAAAACTAAAATAAAAATAATATTTAAAAGCAATATAAAAATTATAATAATAACGTAAAAGTATAAGCATATAATAATGTCAAAAAATCATTACACATTAATATTGTATTTATCAGATTACCATTGATTTTTAGTCTAGAGAGAGAATATAAATATAACAAATATTAATCTGGATCTGTTCTGTAACACATTTCATTCTTACACAGTGAGAGACTGTTTCCATTTGGGACTGTGAGTGTTGGTGCATTTCTCCGTCTTCTTGGACTGGCCGTCTACACACACCTCAACATAAGGGCTGGGCCCAAACCAATTCTTCTTATTGTCCCGCAGCTTAGCGGACAGAACTGACAAAAGACGATAAATACAATAACAGATCTATTGACAGTATAACAAAATGTTAGGGCTACACTGCAAAAAAACACAGTCAACAAAAGTCTTGCAATAGCAACATAGAGATCACATTGCAAAGCTCACCTGTTATCTGAAGTTGAGCTTTCATTGTGTGGCCATTAAAACACACGTGCTGTGGCTCAAATCTGAAACGCACGATTAAATATATAGATCGATATCAATTTAGTTAAGTTTCATCATCACAAAAACTCATGACCTGAAGTGAAACAGTGAAACATCCTGCATAGTTAAACAGGTCAACTCACTTCTTCAACATATAACAGCATTTGCAACCTATTTCACTTCTCTAATGTGAAACAATTACAAGCGAAACAGGATATGATGTCATATTGACGAAGCCAACAAAACATGGCTTTTACTGGCGGATCTGTCACTAAACGCACTGCACCGTCACACCTGATCAGTGCTGGTGTGGGAAGCATGTCTGAGCTAACAGCTAATCTCTCAACAGAAGTCTCCAGTAATCCTTGGCAGATTACAGATGATGTAATTCTAAGAGACTTCCATGTCTCTCAGTCACTACAGGAATCAGTCTGTCCACTGAGAGAAAGTGCTGATAAACAACATGACATTCTACCGATGAAGCAGAACTTCAAATCAATTATGATTTGGGACAAACTGTGGGTCAACGTGTAATGCTGATTGTAAATCATTTTTCTTCTTCTTCAAGCAAGTCATTCACCAGGACTCAAAAATTACTTTTTTGTTCAGATTTGTACTTGGTCTGATTTTTCATCACCACTTATGATATATTTATCAGATCCTATTAGACCCTTAACCTATAATTTAATAATGTAATTCCTTGCAAGCCCATTACATTTAACTATAACTATAAATAAAAACATTTTTGTTACTTAAAGTATGTAATAAAACCTTTTTTTCAGCCAGCCAAAGCATATTTTTGGGGATTTTAATTTAGTTTAACATAAAATAGCAAAAATTGAAAAAATAAAACGACAAAGGCTAAACACAGACATGCATAAAATAACAATATAAATTAAAAAAACTATAATAGCAAATCATTGTTACTAAAATAAATTATTCTCACCATTTCAATAAAACTACATGTTAGTGACATATTTACATCGACATAATTCACAGCAATCAAGCTCAATATATAGGCCTATTTCATAACTAAATGTGTAAAAACACAAGATTAACCATCTGCTGTAAATAAAAAATACAATGTAGTAATTACACAAAACCAGCCCAATCGAGCTACTGATAACTGGCCTGATATTCTCCCACATTAGCCTGTCCATCTTTCCATTCCTAGTATCCTAAACGTGATCAAATGTTTTAAGAACATCCTGTCACAAGAACAAATTCCTTGTATGTGTAAACATACCTGGCAATAAAGCTGATTCTGATTCTGATTCTGAGAAGAGTCCTCTTTATAGTTTCAGCCAAAACAAAAACCCTGTTATTATATCCTATCCACACATTATTACACCTGTTCTGTGCAACTCAAAAGAAAAATGTTCTTTCTCATACAAAGAAAGTTACAGGTTACTTGAGCTGTCAAACTCTAAGAAGTATTAAACAATATAAATATAAAAAAGATGCCTGATTAGCATTCTTCCATCAGTTCCCAAGCATTTATCAATAAACCAATAGACTATTACTCATTACAACAAGTTAGATTTTCCTCTAATTTATCTTTATTATGTTCTGCCTGCTAGACTAGTGTATCATGATAAAGCTCACATCAGCACACTGTCAGAAGTTGCAAACAATGATCATTTTTAAGCACTTTATAAATTGACTGGAAATGATTTGAATGGTTCACAAATTAGCACAGGAACTGTGGTTTCACTTTTAATAAGGCAAGATACTACAGGCAACATCGTTGTTTTTTATGCACTGGTCCATTTTGAGATTTCTGCCGGTTTTTTTGTCATAACATAAAGTCTTCTTTCAGACCAGTAGAAACAAAACATCCAAAATAGACATTTCAGCGCATCTGTAGATACCCAATATTTATCTCACTTACATACAACTTAACAATTTTATTCCTATCTGTAGTTTGATGTGTTTATTCATATATTACTCAGCCGATTTATACAATTTGCTTTTTCCTAAAAACATGATAAATATGTTTTATGGCTGCATTTATGGAGTGATAAAAAATTCAAGATCGTCTCTGCAAATACTTTTAGCTCTAATGTGTCAACAACATACGTGAACCTGGCTTTATCCAACATTCTGGGTTTCTGTTCTGGAAATGTATGCAAATGAGTGCACATTTAATTAGATAATGCTTCATTTGCATTTGTAAACATCAGACCTCAGAAAACTTTCAAATGAAGACTTAAGTCTTAATGTAGTTAATTTTTTACCATGTTCATGTGATGTCTTGGCTTAATATTTTGTAGAAAGACAATACAATAAAATAGTGTTTTACTACGTTATATCAGATGGTAATAATATGACAAATACCACAGAAATTCCATGCTATTCCAAAAATCTTGGAGTATGTAAATTTCGTGGCAGATAATTTTCATATCATGGTGTCAGATACTTCTGTATACACACCATTAATATTTCCCTTCAGGGAAAAACTAATAACACCATCACTGTGTTATGATACTGTAACTGTACTTACAGAAGTGACGTCACGTAACGTTTCTGACTGACGGTGTCGCAGCTGCAACTGACTCAACAAAATACATATATGTCTTGGAAACTAAAACTGGTAGTTTACAGTCGTTTCAGACTGTAATTTACGTACTTTAATTAACGAGCTGTCAAAACATCACCCCCCTCACAGTCTAACTGTCACCGGTCAAACGAGCTAACGCGTTATCAAAACACGGCTATTTTTTTTTTCCGTGTTGTCCTTTATACGCGTGTGTCGATTATATCTTACCGTCTTAAGCTCGCGGGAAATGTTTCTAGATCTCTGTTTTAACGGGATCTGAGGTCAACTTCTCTTCGTTTGAATAAACTTTGCTCCATCTCAACCGGGAGACCAAAGGTCCGCCACCAGCACGGTCGCCATGTCAGAGTGACGTCACTGCGCGACCCCGTCACGTGACGCGGCGCGCGCCCATTCAGATAATGTAATGTTTGTTTGTACAGGGCAGGTGTATACAGTGTGTTTTATTTTACCAAATGTAAAGCCTGAAACATCAATTATGCGTGTGAGTTTTTCAGATTGAATGGTTAATGGATTTATTAACATTTTTTAAAGACTGTTCTTCCACGAGATGGCGCTGTTTGTCAGGGTTATGATATTTTGGAAAACCTTGGTAGTCATGGCACATTGATGGTATTTTCTCGTAATACAATGCAACTTTGAAATGTAAGCGAATAAATATGTGCTTAATTATAAATGTGGTTCTCAAAATTAATTGTGGCTCTTTTAAATTACCTGTGGACATTTACATTTCTGTTTCATTATAACTCCTTTAATGTTTCATTTTTGTGTTTATTAATGTATTCATTGACATGGCATATCATTTAATATATTAATGTAAATAACACAAATGGATTTGTCCTAGCAAAAGAGAATCAAACCTTGATGTCCATTGAGCTACTGCTGGACCAATCAGCATCCGAGGGGGTGGAGAAACAGAGCAAGAACTTCCTCGGTTGCTCTTGGAAGTCTGCATCATTTCCGCGAATCGGTTCGCTCGAAGATTCATTTCAGTTAAGCGTCGCATTAAAAAAAAAAGATGCATTAGATTTGTCCACCAGTCAAAATTATTCAAATAATGCAATATATGTTAATGAGGTAAAACTGAATACATTTTGTCATTTTGCAGACGCTTTTTTCCAAAGCGACAGATGGGAAATAGATATCCAAAATTACGTGAATAAATTATATAAATATTAATGTAGGTATATATGATGTAACGTACTAGATGAGACTTTACCTAATTAAATATAGAACACAAATCGTAACTTTGAATAAAGACATGTTAAAAGTTATTTACAGAGGAGATTTTGGATATATCTTTTTATCACTCTACACATCTTGTCAACAGAAAGAAAAAAAATCACAAAGGTTTTAGTCCAAATGATTCACGAGCGCTTTTCGAATTAGTTCGTGGAATGATTCAAAAGAACCGGTTCAGTCGAAAGAACGATTCTTTGGCGTTCACTAGTATTCCTCAGCATCAGCATCATTCGCCCAGAAGACTAGCACCGTATCGCTGTTCACACCCCAGCTCCGATCTCACTGACCCCGAGAGCTGCTTATATATCGGTGTCTTAAAGTGCATATTCTTCTTCCTAAATTCCTAAATAAACAGCTCGTTTAAAGATGTTGGCGTGCACCGAAATGATCACGATGTGTCTCCAGTCGGCGAAGCGCGAGCATCTCCGCTCCAAACAGCAGCAGCAGCAGCAGCAGCATCAGATGCAAGATGCGGTTCACGGACTGTCCATCTTTCACGATGTAAGTAGCCAAACGCTCGGTCTATGAACCCGCCAATAGGTGACCATGCAAACATTAACCTTGAACCCAAGAACACATGTCACTGTGACACTTCTATTAATGTAGGACAGAGAGAGAGGGGTGGTTATGCACATATGACAATATAATCTTAATAAAAATAGGTTATGCTATAGGGCACTGATTTGGGGGAATAAATAATGCATTTAGCATAAAGCTTAGACGATTATTGTGAAGAAGAAAATCTATGTCTTATTTTTAGTCTTCCACCGTAATAGCCTATATAGTAGCTATACAGTGCATATATAGATCATTTACCTGTTAAATATAGGCCTATGCATATGTCATGTAGAGGCGTCAATATGCATGCAAACATACATTTTCATTTCTTTTTATTGTAGTGGGAATTTTGTTTGTTGTTACAAAAATGATTGAGGGTATCATCAATATTGCATTGCATGCTTATATAATCTGTATTTCATCTGCATGTGCTGGGGATGCGTTTAATGTAAAATCATTGTACAGGCAGTACCTGCTCCAGCACCTTGAAGGCTGTGTGCAGTCATGTTAGTGACAGATAAAAAGTTGCAGATGTTCTCTCAGCAGGGTTAAGTAAGCTGTCATAGAGGGGGTCTGACAACAGACAGGATGTGTGTGTGTGTGTGTGTGTGTGTGTGCTTGTCCTTAAAGTCAACCTGAAATCAAAACAGACCTTATTTAGCACATGTTCCTGGTCTTATTTTGCATGATTCATTAGTGCAATCTTTAATTTAAAAAGCATTAACTTGCTCTCGCTCAAGACGGCTGTTCTTTTTTGGCTGCAGGCATTTAGTTAATATTAAAATGTAGCCAGATACTCTTAAGTCAGTGATGTTGCTTATGCTTTCTAAAATCTTAACTGAAATAATACAGGTCATGACTAATAATATCAAATAACGATTGATTTGCAAAAGAAGCATCACCACTGGGATGAGTGGAGAAGCTCTGGAGAGTGAAACTGATCTTCCATTGTGATCCACATTAAGATCTGTGATACGAAACGCTTGCTTTTCTTGATCTAATCAATTCCAGATGGATAAAATCAAGTCCCATCCCTACATTTCTGTTCTTGAATATCCTCATATCCTCCTTTCATATCACATTATGGGTTTCAGAGATCTTGTGGTAACTGTTCACACAGCTCCCGCTTTTGTTGTCAGCAAATGAAGAGCTTGACATGTGAAACAAAAAAATCAATGCATTGTGTTTGTGTCTTTAGCTTTCATCCTTTAGCGTGCGCTTGGGGAAGCAAAGTTGCGTGTCTTTGATCATCACAGTAAATACAGAAAAGTTTTCTGACAGTTCTGATGTGCATCATGATTAATGTTGCTGTGCTGCTTGGATGAATTCAATCTGTTCGAGCGCAGGCTGATCTCAGCGTGCGATTCTGTCGTATATTCCCATAGTTTCATTAAAGAGACGATTGCTAATGTTGTTGTCTTTTTTCATGTTGAAGCAGCATCTCTTATTTATGAATTTGTCTTTAGGATGTAGAATTATGCATGAAATTAAATATCTTCTCATATCACCACCAAATAGAGTTTGCATTTTATGAAGAGGTGATTGAAGGTTCAAAAACTCACAGCCAGATTCTAGAGTGTTTTAATGCGTTGCTAGGATGGTCTAGGTGGTTGCTAGGGTGTTGCATACCGTCTGGCATGAAAATAGCAGCATGTATATTAAAATTGAATATATAACATATATTGCACAATATCAAGAGTGATATTTATTAGGCTATATATAATTTTCACGTACTTGTGAATTTATAACATATATGTATAAACTTTCCATGGTACAATAATTTGTAAATGTGCATATGTTAATATTATCTATATAATATTTTTTTAATCTATATCTATATCTATATATATATATATTTTTTTTTTTAGGATGCATGTACATGCCATATATGTCCGAAAGTATAAGATAGGCTAATTATATTAAACCTATATGATATGACCTAAAATTGCTTCAATTTATAATAGGTTTCATATAATTTTACTTCATGCCGTATATGACCATATATAGTATATAACATGTCATTATGACATATAATGACATGTTATATACTAAACCCATATGCATGGCCTGCTAATTAAAATATGAAATGACATTAAAAGTTGCTTTTGTCAATAAAACAGGCCGTGTGTCTCTAGTGCTAAAATATAGCTTCTTGCAACACGCGGACAGAGGCTGTGTTTGTGGGAGGTATTTATTCGCTCCCCGAGGCGATAATTGCTAATCATCTTTCCCGGGTCCGTATCCTCGAAATTTCTTAAGGCGGCTGACATGAGAGGAGCGAACAGCTACTTATAATTCCCCCGGCCCGCGTTTGAAGCTCTTGTGCACTGTGCACTGATACTGAACCGTGGGCTCTGAAGGAGAAAGAGATTTGGATTAACTAAGATGCTGTCAGGCCTATTTATAAACCGTGACTCAACTGATATTTTGTGCTTTGTGAATCGTTTGTTCTCTTTCTAGTCAACGGAGTCAGTAGGACCCGTGTCTCCCCACTGGCTCAACACCTGCCAGAGAGCCATTGGAAACGATCTCTCGGCAGGAAGCTGAGATGACCTTTAAAGGACATTGTTAATGATGCATTATCCTACACTTATCTTTTGGCAATGCTCTATTGCACATCTGGCTTTTACAAACCTTATTGTGTCACGTAAAGCTGACGAATCAACACACATGCAGCCTGCTCTTCATAAACAAAGTATATTTCACCTTTTAATCTCCATCCCGGTGTCGTTTTGCTTAGATTAATCTGTTCTAAAGGGATTAGTCAACGCTGGTTTGACTGTGTGTGGCTCTCAGCCAAACGCACACAGTGTGTGAATCCAACTGTTGGTTTTAGTTAATACTATTTGTCTGAATGACATTTTAATTCTGCAAGCCAGTTAGCTGGGTTTTAAAGTTGTTTGTATTTTATTAAGCTTGTGAAACTGTGCTTTTCATGTAAATGTTAAAATAATAGCTAGTCCAGAAAAGAACATTAGTCATATCTGGCCTCTTCAATACCATTTTTAAAGGAACACACACACACACAAAAATACAGTTTCATGAAAATGTACTTTTAGGGCACAATTTATAATTGCACAATCATCAAAATGAGAATCCGAATAGCTGATAAAATCACAATAAATTTGTGGATTATTGTGATGCTTGCAATAAGAGTTAATTGAGACCAGTTTAAGAGCAAAAAATGTATATATTTTTGGCTGTACCTGAACTTGAATGAGATTTCAGAGCTTCAGCAGAGGGAAAGATTATCATAACAGCATGAGAATAAATAAATGATCACAGAATTTTTATATTTGCATGAAATGTTCCTTTAAATTAAATCTTGAAGATATAAGATTCAACTTTTATAAAGGTTATGTTGTCAGTATTGAGGCTTAGACATAGTTATTCTGAAGGTGACACACTACTTCAGTTTCCCTTTGGTTTGCTTGGTTTTGCTTTGTTTTGCTGTAAAATTCAAACACTCGCAGCTGTGTTTTATAAGATATAATAAACCGGCTGCCTGACAATGTATATAGATCCCAGAGGAGAAATACAGCTCTCAGAAGCGCCACTCACTAAGAGCAGAGCTTGATAAAAGCAGTAAACAGCACAGAAGTGACTTCAAAAAAATAAGAAAGCTAATGAGAAAAAAAAAACATTGCTATCAGTGATAAATATGATATTTTGTAATAGAGCAGGTGATAAAAAGGTATCAAAAATAGATAAATGTGAGTTTTATGACCCAGAACCCTAAATATTTATATTAAAAATGTATTTCAGACCCTTACATGTTCTCTAATTCAGTCACAGAATAAGTAGAGACCTGCAGGTAATGTGAACAAATCGACTTGTATTGACAGTAAGTTGCCCATCAGAAGTGAAGGCCAGATGGTGGTAAAACTACTTGAACATAACAGTATTGTGACCCATCCAGGTGTGAAAGAGCCATGTTTAGCCACTGGATGATAGTACTGTCAACACTTACATAATCCTCACAGGCAGACTGTCCTGAAACATTATCACCCTGAATCTCAGACCTTCACAATCTGATATGTTTGTGCTATCGGCCTGAGAAACCAAGCAGCAGTGGTAAAAAATGCTCAAGAGAGTTTGACAGCTAACAGGATTAGCCCTTGAGGATACAGCAACCGTGATGATTCAGAAGAAGTTACGGGTTTCATGATCTTACAAACATTTCGATCTAAAGGGCTTATGCTAAAATGCTTGAAATTAGAAACTAGCAAAAATCGTGCCTACATATGCACTTATTTATAAAAGTAAACTGCCTTTCAAAAACTTTTTTTTTTTTTTTACAAGAGAAAATAATAATTTTATTCAGCAAGGATGAATTCAGTTGGTCAGCATTGACAGTAAAGACATTTATAATGATACAAAATATTTTGATTTCCAATAAATCTTCTTCTTTTGAAATTTCTATTCATGTGTGACTCCTGAAAAATAAAATATCTCACAAAAATATTGGCCAGCGCGACTGTTTTCAACTTTTTTATAATAATCAGAAATGTTTCTTGAGCAACAAATCAGCATATTAAATGATTTCTGTAAAATCGGAATAATGTTGCTGAAAATTCACAGCAATCAATTTCATTTTAACATGAAGAGTTTATTTGCAAAAACAGATAACTCAAAAATTCAAAATACATGCTTTTTATGATGTTATCATGTTTTTATTGGGTTAGTTAGCTGTATTTGTTAGTTATTTGTAACCTAATGATTGAAATTAATTGGAATGCACAATAAAAAAAAAACACTGTTAAAAAGGGAGAATATGGTTTTGCAAATGAGCTCTTCATGTATTAACAAAGAAATCAGTTCATATAATTTGTTATAATAATGAACAATATTGCTGTTTTTACTGAGACTTCTTTAAAAATTCAAATATCTTGCCGGCCCCAAACTTTTGAACAATGTTGAAAAAAAGCAAGCATTTTTCTTCAATATGTTGTTAATAAAGCATCCCAGAATGCAGCTTTCTAGTGAAGGAATGGTTAGTATAAGTGTGTGGTTTGTGCATGTGGATGGATTTGGAGAGCATGTGTAACGGAGGCCAGCGAGTAACTGCTGTGCAGGTAAACCTCACTCCCCTGACCTCAAAAAGAGGCTAGAGGTCATGGCCTTTAGCCTCCTGGTTAGAGCGCCCGCCTCCCATGCCGGAGACCTGGGTTCGAGACCCGCTCGGAGCGAGGACGAGTTGTGGTGGAAGTGGACCCAGGCGGGTTACACATGGGTTGTTTGTTTCTGTGGCTAACAGGCTTTTATAAAGGCATCTCTGTCAGGCTCCATCAGTGTTGAAGAGGGAACACAGTAAAGCTGTAAAGGGGCAGTTCATTAAAGATATTCAGGCTGAACTGTATTCAGTATTGATCATTTCCACCAGTCCTCCACACTTCAGAATGATGCTCACATTGATAAACTGCTCATTGACGGTTTCTTTTTCATCTCTATCTCTTCACAGATTTTCCGTCGAGCTGACAAAAACGGTGAGTGTGACCTTTTGCTATGCTACGTTTAAAGCGTTTCTCTTGTTACTTTTGCACAGCGCTTCAAATGAATCGTTTGCATAGTTATTTTGCTACAATTTCCTGATGCATTGGTTGACAGTCTCTCTGGGTGTGCATACATTTGAATAAATGAGTTCAACATCGTCTCAGATGTTTCTCCTCAAAAGGAGCCAAATGAGCCAATAATGCAAATAACAGCTCAGATCATATAAACATGAAATAATGAGTCAGTTTTGATATCTTAGCAGGTTTGCACCTGATGAACGGTCTATATCAGAAGTTTAAACCGATATGTCTTTAAAACCATGCAAATAATAACGGTTCAAATGTGTGCATGACTGCAAAAGACATAATAATGGTCAAAACCAAACTAATCTTTTGTTTTGATGGAGTATTGAAGACATGAGCTGTAAAGGCCCCACCCTCATCTAGAAAGGGGCGGGGAACATCAGCTCATTTGCATTTAAAGAGACATGCACAAAAACAGCATATTTTCGCTTCTGTTAACATTTAGATTTTTCAGTACATCTGTGAGGTATTTTGAGCTGAAACTTCACAGATAAATTCTGGGGACACCTGAGATTATATTACATCTTGTAAAAAGGAGCATAACATGTCCTCTTTAAAGGGGTATTTGCCCCAAAAAATGTAACTTTGCCGTCACCCTTATGTCTTTCCAAAACTTTCTTACTTATGTTGCACTTAAGAGAAGATATTTGGAAAAATGCTGATTATCAAGCAATCGATGGTCCTCATTGATTTGCATAATAATTCTTTCCCTACGGTGGGCCAACAACTTTATGCTTCTTCAAAATTCTTCAAAATTTCCAAATTTTTCTAGTGGAACACAAACAGATCTTCTTCAGATATTTGATTGCTTCTCAGACTTTGGGACACAGTTTGGGACACTGTTGAGATCTTTATTTGCCTCTCAGTTAATCTTATTGCTGTCTTGAATACAATTGCGATGTTAATCAGGTCACATCTGCCTTTCCTGTGGCTGCTGAAGAGAATTTGCTTTCTAATTTCTGGGAACGCTAATACAGGCGTTTGCAGAAAACTTTATTCTTAATGTCTGTTTGATGACTTTGAAGCCTGAGAGTAATCAGAGTCCCTCAGGCACATGTGCGGGTGGCCCGTTTCTTAATTTGAGCTGGAGCCAATGACCAGCCTGTCACGAAACGCCTGTTTATTCTTCAAAGGCCTGTATGCATGAGGAGGGCGAGGGCGAAATGAACAGAACGACGCGCTGTCCAAACAAATCAGAACTGAGTGGCTGTCACTAGGGCACACAGTCCTTTCAGAGGTCATTATCATTGTTCCAGAATGCCAATTACCTTCTTGCCACTTCAATCATGCTCTCATCATGGCCAAGGACAGAGGGAAAGCGAAAGAGAAGTGGAGTGGGAGAGACAGAAAGAGCTTGCGTTTGTGCTGTGAAAAAGTCATAATTAGTTGGCTTTGCTAAAGCTGCGTAAATGTTGCTAGTGCTCATAGTGAGTTAGTGTTAGTGATTTGAACAGACCTCTAACAATACATGTTACCGTTGCTATTTCACGTGTACAAAATGTGCAAAAGAGGTGGAAAAATCCCACGGATTCACACTGAAGAAGGAAGCTGAAAGCAGAATATCAGAGAGAGGAGAATGGGCCACCTAGCAACCAATTAGAACACCTTAGCGACCACCTAGCAACCACCTATAACACCCTAGAAACTGCCTAGAGCATCCTAGTAACATCCTAGCAACCACCTATAACACCCTAGAAACTGCCTAGAGCATCCTAGTAACACCTTAGCAACCACCTACAACACCCTAGAAACTACTCTAGAAACTACCTATGACATCCTAGCAACCACCCACAACACTACAAACTGCCTAGGACATCCTAGCAACCACCTACAACACCCTAGAAACTGCCTAGAGCATCCTA
>JAUCMS010000093.1:1314828-1326087 GCA_032357445.1 Enteromius radiatus | reverse complement strand
ATATATATATATATATATATATATATATGTATATATTTTATTATATATTTTTTTATTATATATTTTTTATTTATTTATTTTTGTTTTATTGTTTTATTACTGTAGCATTGTTGCAGTTTTATTTTATTTATACTATAATTTTATTTTTTTCCCTTTCGTTCTGTCTCCGTTTGTTTCTGTGTGATGTCTGATGCTTTGGCAATATTGGCAATTACAAGCATGACAATAAAAGTAGGCTACTTTGAATCTGAAAACTGAAGCTGAACTGAGAGAGAGAGAGAGAGAGAGAGGGGTTTGGTTGGTGAGGAGGAGGAGGAGGAGGAGGGGATAAGTTGAGTTGGGACTCCGCTCCGCTGGTATCCCAGGAATGTGTTGATCATGGCGGCCGCAGTGAAGCCCGTGAAGAGCGGACTGCTGGAGCTCCGCGTTACCGTTCACCACTGGATCCGTGTGCTCGCCACCCTCAGCGAGGACTCGTTCACCGTGAGCCCCGGAGACGCCGCCGAGGAGCCCGCGGCCGCCGGAGCTGTTAACGGCGATCCCGCGAACCTCAGCGCCTCGCCGGTACCGGACACCATCACGAACGTCAAGCGAACCGTTAGAGTCACCAAACAAGAAGTTGGAGGACTCGGGATAAGTATTAAAGGTATGAGAACTCGTTTAGATTCCGTTATTAACGTCTCCTTTGGTTACTTAAACTTATTTCTCGTGAAACAGTTACTTCGAAAGTAAGGAACGGTTTGCTCCGTCACTTCAGTTATGAAGGTGGAGAAACTACAGCTCTTGAAGGAATCATAAATAGCCTATATCTATATAACTGTCTATCTATCTATCTCTCTTGGCTTCTTGTACTTTGGCTTTAGCATTTTTTTAATTCCTATGGTAAAGTTGTGGTATCAACTGGTAATACCGTGGCACTGAAAATAACACCATGGTTTTGTATTGGTTTTCCAAGAATACTTAGTAAAATGTAAAAAAAATTGTACTTTTAACAATCTGATACCATCAGTTTACCCTGAAAATACTATAGCACATTCATCTCAGTACCATGGGATTATCATCTGGCACTTTACTGTACTACTCTTACAAAAATTAAACATTTTACTACAAATAAAGGCAGAAAACCATGGTAACCACAAATTAGCCACAGTTTGGCTACACTAACTGTAGTTTAACTATAGTAAAAACTGGTTATACAAAGGGTAATCAATATAGTTACTACACTTTTACTACAGTAAAACGTAAAATTACAGTAACATTTTTGTAAGGGTTTGTTACAGCACTACATAGTCTTTAATTTACCATCTCAAAACTTTGACAGCTGTCAAATTAAGTGAGATGTGAGTGAAGGCCTTGGAGAAACGTCATAATATTGGATCGTATTATGACGTTTTATTAATAATCATTTGCATGATTGTGGCAAGTTTGATTCTGAGATTTACGGTTCGTGAATCACACCGTTTGTGTGTGTTCTCGGGGGAGGAGCGTGTTTGCACCCTAATGTCGACAGCTGACCGAAGAATTACCCATCATGCTCAGCCTGTCACTGGCTTCAGATGAAAGCTGTGGAACGAGAGCAGAGAAGAGTATGGTGCTGTTTATTTTAGGGAGCCAGAGAGGGACGACCTTGCCTTGAGTCCGAAGTGCAGTTGTACATCTATATTTACTGTGGTACGAGTCTTTGGACCTGAACACTTTTGGAAACCCTTTCAAAACACACATGAAAACTTCTTTTCTACTAAGAAATCTTTGTTTGTGTTTTGTTTTAATTTGTTGCTAGCCAGCTATTAAGTGACTAGAATTAGCTGAATTTTATTATGGATATTTTGTCAAGTATATATTGCATTCTCAGTACTGCCACAAGGGGCACTTCGGCCTAAATGATCAGATTTTTAAAACAAAAAACAGCAAAGGAAAATGTCTAAAGAAGACATAAATCAACACCCAATAGCATAACCAAAGTCTATTTATTACATTTCAGCCTACTGATTTAAGGGCTCCTTGCAGCTTTCCACCAGAAGTTTTAACGAATGGTAAATTAAACTAAAACAAAAATTAGGTGGAAAAAATAATAAAATATGGTATTGTATAGTAAAATAAAATAATATAATAAAAAATATAAAACAAACTTAAGTTTTGTTTATTTTAAGTTGATATACAAAAAAACTAAGCTAAAAATTTAATAAAAAGACTATATACACATAAAAATAACAATAAAATAAACATTTAAGATAACAAAAACCACTAAAATGTAAATTAAAATGAAAAAAAACTATACTAATTAAAACTATAACTAACAGTATCTAATTCATGCTAAAATAACACTGTTTAACTCATGAAAATTAAGTATTTAGGACATAAATATTAGTATTGTAATTTTACTGTTATACTGTAAAAAATGCAGTTATTTTCTTAAATGTTCTGTTTTATATTACTTCATTTGGTTTATTAGTTATATATAATATATAACAAGTGCCTCAATAAAGCACAGAAAACCTGAAACTCTTTAAATAAAATTATTTTAAATCACTATTTTTATCAGAAAAATCGTAATATCGTTTTTTCAGAGAAAAGTCTTTGGTTCAAGATTACACTAATAATCTAGTGCTGATAATGTAACTTGTAATTGTAATATTTGTGCTAAAATAGAAGCATTTTCTCGAGTGACCTTTGAACACTGTATTTGCCGAAGAATGATGCAATCCGCAGAAGGTCGTTGTGTTTTAGCATTAGTGTGTTTGTGCAGTACGTCCTGGCAGGGACTGCAGAGGGAAATGATTGATAACTTGCTGGATCTGAAGCGGCGAGAGCCCAGAGGTTGCCAACAGTATCTGGCAGGACCTGAGCTCCCAGCCGCATGTGTGTCCCATGAGTCTTCAAAGGTCAAAAGGTCACTAGAATTGAGGGTAATTAAACAAGACCACTTCTGATACAGGTTGATGATGATGATGATGATGGTAAGGAAGAAGCTTCTGATCATATTCCACTCACGAACATGACCACACAGTCTTTAGAGTGATATAAAATGATTTATGGTTCATGCTCAAGGTGGTCATTTCACATGCCCTTGATTTTCTAGATGTGTGTTTAAAGCACCAGCGATACCATCTGTCTGATTCTCATTGGAAATTTCATTCAGATGCTTGTCTTCTCCAAGAGAACGCCACAGACCGAACCATCATTCAGTAAAGAAGATATATGTGCGTCAGTCTGTAATATTTGGAGCACACCCCAGCTCAAGGATGAAGGCGATGAAGTTTTGATTGGTATTAAAGCGTTGCCCGTAAATCACATCAAAGAGCACATCACTAGTCAAGATTTAGAGCTGGGTTTTGATGCAGTTGCTGTGTATTACTTTTCAGCTAGTTTTCATTTCAAGAGAGTTTTGTACGTGGTGAATTGTGTCAAGTATTAGAAAAAAGTGACAGTGACAATATTTCGTTTTTCTGCAGCATATTATGCAATGTAAAATGCACAAAAATCAATTTTCCTACATTTGCAGTTGATTTTGTTCCCAAATGTAAATGATTCTAGAATGATTGGCTTAGTTTTCTTAAAAAAAAAAACAGAAAAAAAACACCAAAACTTTTTTTTTTTGTTAATAATAATAATAATAATAATAATAATAATAATAGTTGTTGTTGTTTTGATATTATATATATATATATATTAGGGGTGTGACGAGACACTTATCCCACGAGACGAGACGAGACAAGACGAGATTTTTAGACTTTTTTCAAATAAATCCTCAATGATAAAATATATTGGAAAAATTTTTATTTTATTCACCAAAATCATTCCCAAAAAATCTAGGTACATTTTGTAATCAACTTTTTGAAATGAAACTATTTTAATGAATTACATGCTGTAAAAACAACAACAAAATGACAGGCAAGTAATTGTAACAAAAAATGTTAAATAGTATAAATAAATAAAAACAAATAACACAAATATTAAACAGGGTAAGCTATTTTTTTTTTCCAAAAAAGCTTCAGAAAACAGAGTCGGGCCGAATACCAAAACAAACTTGCCTACAGCAAATGCTGCGCCAGCTTAAAGACCAAACTGCATTATATCATTTTCCTTCCTTTCGCTGAGCGCTTTTTGAGTGTTTTCATACTGCTCATTTTAAGTTTCATTCATTTAAAAACACTAATGAAGAGTGTTCATTAAAAAACACTCATTTAAGTACTAGCAAAACCATACATTTATAGTTTATCAAATGTCTATAGAAACGCAATAATGATTTTACAAATATAATCTGACGACGTGTTTTATTGAAAGCATATACAGATCGTGTAGGTTATTATAAAGTGCACTCTGCTCTTCTCCCTGTTTACCGGAGACTTGGGGCTCAGCTAAAATATTTTTAACTCACGTGTGAAAGGTTTAAATCTGCCTACACTGGGCGCGATAAAGCGACCATTGAAAACCATTTGGAATTAGTTTCAGCACGTCACAAATAGAACGCGGCAACAGTTTTCTGTTGGAGATCATCATGAGAATATCGCCATGTTCTCGCGAGATCTCGTGCCATCTCGTCACACCCCTAATATATATATAGAATTATGTAGAATTGTTCAGCCCTACAAAAAAAGTACAGCAAGAGTTCTTTAATTGCATTTTTATTTCTAAAAATAGCATTTTATTTTTTGTTCAAAAATGTAAATAATACTAATATTTACAGCTGAATTTCTTCCTTTTTTAATGTTAAACCAACCGTTTAAATCAACCATTTATTTTGTTATACTGCAGTTTCCAGTGTTGAAATGAACACTATAGGCAGAAAAAAAAACCCTTTTATTCCTTTTCACACAAAGTATGATTTACAGGTACAAAGTTTTGATTAATAATGCTTAATTTTTACACAATTACTTGCAAAATTATGTTATGACTTCAAAATTCTATGCAGTTTGAAAACTGATACTTTTGAGCATTGTTGCCACATATACAGCTTCATATAACGTTTTCTAATTCAGTAGCTTTGCTCGGTAGCTCACTCTATACAGTGTTGCACGTGATTGATGAGTAACACGAATCCTGTGAAACTATGGCTCAACAAAATCAGCGCGAGGAAGTAAAAAAAAAAACGACCAAATCTTGCAATAAGTTTGATTGCAACATATAATCATTGGTGTTAATAGAGTTTACCGTCTGTTTGATTTCATGACATTTACTAACTGTTTGATTTTTAACTTGATATAGTCACCACTGATAAGCTGTTACTAAATATAATGTAGACACTTTTATAATGTAGAAAGATTTGCATCATGAAAAGCACTATACAAATAAGCTTGAATTGAACTGAATTTAATAAAATAGCATGACTGCATCAACAAATGCTTTTTGATCAGGTACTTTTAGGGTTGGGTTTGATGAAGGGGATACATTAATTCTTTTTCAACATGATAGAAAAACTTTAGCAACAATCCCCAGATATTTGAATTCCAGCCAGGAAAGACCATTATCGACAACATCATGAATTTCCAGATATTTGAATTCTGAACAGACGCAATATGTACCTTAAACAACATAATAAAAATGCTGCAATACGTGGCAGTACCGACGTAATAAAACATGCCACATGCCACGTCACATCTCAGGGCATTAGGGTTAGGTTTAGCTACATTTGATTGACCTGGTTGTGCATTACTCAGAAAAAAAGAGAAGCTCATGACTATTAATTAGACAGGCCAAAACCAAACTGAGAGAGGAGCTGTGAAAACATATTGGGCCAGTTTCCCGAACAGGGCTTAAGACTAGTCCTAGATTAAAATAAATGCTAAGAGCTGTCTAAACGGATAATGCATTTTTGTAAGACATGTTTCTAAAAATTCTTAAATGTCCGAAATTAGCAAAGAATTCCAAAAAACATGAACTTCTAATCAAACAGACAGCTGAACGAACACGCAGAGACATCATCACATAATCACAAGGACTGACACTGAACAAGGCACGGTTTAAATACAAACACAATCAAGGGCGAAAATACAAGACACCTGGGAAACACGGCTGGCAGGGGGTGAAACACTGATGAGATGGGCAGGGCTACAAACAAGGAAAGACAGGTGTACACAGAATCAAAACAAAAACAATGGAACATGACAACGTGACATTGAGATGGTTTTTCTTACTTATATTGTAAGTATATATTTTTAAGGACATCATCACCTAAAATAAAAAGGGGTACAATATATCAGGCCTTCAGATATGATCTTCATCTTTTCCAGAAAGGATCTTTCTGTCCTCCATGTTCTCTTTAGACTCGATGGCCATTTTGAGTTTTTGCCAGAATGCTTGAGTATCTTCCCCAGGTTTGGGGCGCTGTAGATACGTCCGCTTCTTCACCAGTTTGCGCATTCGGTAATAAGGCGAAAGATGGTGCGCGGGAATATCCTCGAGAAAAACTAACACCAAAACGTCTTTCTGTTCGTCAAAAAGTCTGAAGCTGGCCAGCTGGATCTCATGTGAACACCAAATGCTCTTCAGGTAGTTGTGTGTGATCAGGCAGACGGTTTTGCGGCTGTTGTATATTGCGTCCATGATGTTGTCGATAATGGTCTTTCCCGGCTGGAAATCTCGGTGATGAAGGCACAATCTCAAGCCGTGCTGATTCTCAAGGTTGGGCACAAGTTCTTCCAGAACCCATGGCTCCTCTTGAACGTTGTACGAAATAAAGGCGTCGTATTGGAAATCCAGATTGTTTGAGGCTCGCTTTTTCTTTTTGTCTTTGAGGAAAGCTAGAAAGAGGTAGTACGCATAGACCAGTTGCCATTTTAGAAAGTGGTAGATAAACGAAACGATTAGAGTGAGAATAACAATGGAAGAGCTGTAGACGAAGCAGATGAAGTCATAATTCACATTGCAGGATTCAGTTTTGAATTCTGCCAGACTCTTTCCGCTTAAAGAAAGGGGATAACGACATTTGTACCTGTTCAGGTAAATCACCTGCGTTTTGTTGTTCCTGATGGCCCAGTCGATGAACCAAGCATTGCTACAGTCGCACGTGAAGCTGTTGTTTTGCAAGTCAAGCACTTTGAGTCGAGGAAGTGATTGGATGAGGGTTTGGTTAATAAATTCAAGGTCATTGGTTTTGGCTAGTAGGATCGACAAACTAGAGAGATTTGCGTCGACTAGGAAGTCCAAAGACTTAAGGTGAGTCCGACCCAATACGATCTTATATAGGCCTGAAATTGGCTGGAAAAGCCTGGACGTCAAGGCATTCCCGTTTGCAAGATTATTATTCGTCAAATCCATGTAAGTAAGCTTTGGAGTGTAACTAAATGTGTCCACGTGTAAATTCTGGAGATTGATATTGTCAGCATACAAGGCTTGCAAGTTTTTGAGACCTTTCAGGAAGTTTGAAGGGATGTAGTTTAAGCCTCGACGTTGACTGTAAATTTTCAAAACTCTCAGTTCAGCTAACTCGATGAACGGTGGACTTTGCAGCTCGTCCTGAGTCTCGTATGAGATGTAATTGCAGCTCAGATCTATGCTCTGTAGGTTTGGTATATTAGAGAACACAGCACGATGTCCTATAGTCCTTTCTGTTATTTTGTTAGATGCGAGATGCAAGTCTGTTAAATTTTTCAGCCCTGCGAAAGCATGTGGATTGATGTTTAATATTTGGCTGTCTGAGAGATGCAAGGTCCGAAGGGAATGCAAAGCTTTGAAAGAGTTGCTTTTGATGACACCAAATTTATTGTTAGTTAAAATCAGGGATTGTAAGCTTTGGGGGCCGTATGTAAAGGTGCCACTGACTGTTAGCAAACGATTACTGCTCAAAATGAGCTCTACGAGATTCCTTAAATTCTTAAATACACACGACTTGATTGTCACTATTTGGTTCTTGTGCAAAAAGAGCTGTCGTAACTGCGTCAGATTCGCAAAATCAGCGCAGTCAAGATTTTCAATGCTGTTGAGATGAAGATCAAGGACTTGCAAGTTGGGGAGATCCCAGAGAGTGTCGTTCAGTTGCGTCAGGCGGTTCTTTTGTATTCGTAACTCTGTCAAGTTGACTAGACGCTCGAAGGACGACTTGTAGATTCTTGATACATTGTTGTTTCTTAGATGCAACTCGTTCAAAAGCACACACGGCCTAAACATGCGATCGGTGAGCACAGAAAGTTGGTTGTCCTCCAAGTGGAGACCCGTCAGGCTGGGAGAACATGCCTTCTGTAAAAGAGTCTCCACCTTGAACTCCTTCAGACCATCCAGTGCCATCCAGGACACAGAAGGGAAATTCTGCATTATATATCCCATCTGGTTTTCTTCAATGTGATTCCTGCTGAGGTTGAGAGTCTTAACTGTGTTCAGGAACGACTTGTTTAGAATAAAACCACCTGAAGTATTGGTCAGGAAACAGGCTGACAAGTCCAAGTACTCAAGTACAGGAAAGACATTTTCCGCCATCTTGAACACTGTCAAGGGATTCATCGAGAGATCCAGTTTTTTTAAACCAACGAACGCTGAAGGGATGTCGCTCGAGTTGAAAATTCTAAAGCCGTTTTTTCCCAAATAAACTTCCTCCAGATGTGGTAGTTGAAGAAGAGGATGGAGTTTGGAAATATGCATCAAATTGTTATTGGTAAAGTTGACACACCTCAAACTCGAAAGTTTCGCAAGCGACTGGTTTTCAATTGTCTCGATGTAATTCGAGTCGAGTCTTAAAAAAGTCAGATTTGCTAGACCGTTGAGCAGTATTGGGGTCACCGCTTTGATTTTGTTGTAGGACAGGTTGAGCTCTTCCAGGTTTGGTAGGTCACTCAGTGCATTGGCGTGTATTTCATATATCCAGTTGTGAGATACGTTTAAAACGATCAGATTGGAAAGTCCAATGAAATCCCCCTTGGCGATCTGATGGATGGCATTGTAGGAAATATCCAGATTGACAGTGTTGTGGGGTAACGGTGAAGGTGTTTTCCTGTAGCCCATCTTATTGCACAGCACCTTCAGATGGCCAGAAGGGTAATCAATGGTGCAGTTGCCTAAAGAAAAGCCATCGGTCAGGGTTGTGAGGACACAGAAGTTCAAAACGAAGAGAAATGCAGAACTTTGCCTCATCTTGATGTTATCACCCTTTACTTGCTGTGTGAAGTCTGTAAATATCTGAAGTCTGCATTGATTTCCAAAGATGATAATGAGTTACAAGACCTTAAAATAGGAATAGACTTCCTTATTTCTCAGTCTTCACTGGTTGTCTCGGACAACGCCTTGATCTTCCCCTGTAAGATAAAATTTGTTGAAAAACAAACAATTTTTTCACATTTAGTTATGTCCATTTTCTATTGTCTTGTGATTTGCAAAAGCTATTGTAGATTCAGGAAAGTGTAAAATTATACAGGGTTTTTGCGGGTCTTTGTTCACCTTTGCATAAACTAAGACCCGTCTTGATCAGGGCAGAAAGTGTTTAATTTTTTTAAATTCAAAAAGCCATGTCATTACACGTTGCGTGTTATTATAATTTTTTTAAATCATGCAAATAAAAAATATTTTCTTTTTTTTCTAATACAAATTTCTCAACATTTCTCAAAAGCATTTACCAAATTTAAGATACTAATTAAGATAAGCCACTTATTTAATCTAGTTGATCAGTATTACAAATATAAGAAAGAAATGCCTACCTTCTTCGTCTATATTTCTCAGTAGCAGCATGACATGCAACCCAGTAGATCTGTATTAGTTTTAGAGGAAGAGGCTATTTGTTTCCTAGTTTCCTTTGTTTTAATGCAGAAGGATGTGACATCAATACTACAGTTCTACAGCTTCTCCATAGTTTCAATATCACGCGTTGCTCTTCTTTGTCATTGCATAATTTAAAAAAGGCTGGTTAGTCAGCATTTTTGCTGCATTAAGAGTAAAAGCACAGAAGATACATTTATCAAATACGTCTTTTAAATTCCTCATTTTTTAGATGATGGTGAATTTAAACCTTCATCTTTGTGTTTTCAGGCAGCTTAAAGGAATAGATTACCCAAAAAGGAAAATCCTGTCATCATTTACTCACTCCTGAGTAGTTCCAAATCTTTTCTGCCGAACACAACCAGGCTTTTGTAACCTGTTTTGGAGACCATTGACTTCCATAGTAGGAAAAAAAAAATACTACTGAACTCAGTGGTGACCCAAAACAGCCTGGTTACAAACTTTCTTCAAGATATCTTCATTTGTGTTTGACAGAACAAAGAAATGTATACAGATTTGGAACTGCTCAGGGATGAGTAAATTTTTGGGTGAACTGTTCCTTTAATGGTTATTTTTACTGTACATTTCTGCAATATGGACATCAACCTGAGATAGTCAGCACTGATAAGCTATTATTAAATATAGCCTAATGTAGAAACTTTTCTGTAGAAAGATTTGTATCATGAAAAGCCCTAGCTGCAGTAATTACAGTGTTGCCAAAATTTATTTAGAGCAACGGGGCCTGGGTTGACTAAAAAGTGGTAAATTAAAAATAAAAAGTAAAGAGCAGGTCATATGGGTTTTTCGAAAAAATATCTTATTTACCGTTTATAGTGTAGCTGTCCATCAATGTAAACAGTCTGCAAAGTTATTAATGAAAAAAGTCCACAATAAAGAAAGTTATTGTCTCTCAAAAGAACGAGTCAACTCCGAATCACCACATTGCATTTTTGAAACTTGTAATTCGGTATAAATCACTACATATTTGCATAATCCCTGCCTGCCTTGTGAAAAGCCTATTTGTGGCGACCAATCAAAACAGACTTGGCTAACCGACCAATCAGAGCAGACTTGGCTTATGGAGGGGAGGGGTTTATAGACCTTTAGATCTGAATTGATTCTAACGGACAGTTTTTAAATCATTGCAAAATGATTCTTATATTTAAATGCATATTCTGATCAGAGGGATTGTCTAAATCAGGGATTGTAAGCTTTTTCGGGGGCATATGCATATAATATAATATAATGAGTTACAAGACCTTAAAATAGGAATAGACTTCCTTATTTCTCAGTCTTCACTGGTTGTCTCAAGGGGGTCGCACACCGGACGAGAAGCGCAGTGCCGCACCGTGTTGCGCCATGTCTTTAAAATTCGAACACATTGTTTTCTATGGGTGTACGCACACCGGCGGAGCAATTCGGCGTCTGTCCGCAGCGCCCGGCTACGACTCCTGCCGCGCCACAGAGCGCCGCCTGCATTGTTATATATTAAATAAGATCGTATTTGTTTCAAATCGTTGTTAATTATACCAAGATACCACTGCTGCAAATACTGTTTTAATTTTATATAGCGTTTGG
>JAUCMS010000093.1:1244838-1277051 GCA_032357445.1 Enteromius radiatus | reverse complement strand
ACTTATTTACGTTGCAAATCCGTGAATGAATGTTCCGAAGTGAAGTAAACTTTAACGGACACTGTGTAGGGACCATGCCGATTGAGAACACAGCTCATGTACGGAGCTCTCTTCTAATGAGGAGATTATCAGAATCAGGTGCGTTAACAAAGAGGACCAGGGTTGAGAACCACTGATGTAGATCATATTATAGATCATGCATGTAGATCATGTTTTGACCATTCAGAATCTGATCACGAAGAACTTAAGCTAGTCAGTGACGGGGATCCCTTCACAGACGCAGACACATCTCTAGATATGTCGTGGATAGATCAATAACCCAGCGATATGAATATGAGTATGAATATGTATGTGTGTGTGTGTGCGGGATCTATATATAAATATAGCATGTGTGTACATACATATGTGCATTGATATGGGTTAATATTCTAGTAATATGCATGCTAATGAGCAACTAGTAGGTGTAATGGTAAAATAAAGTGTTACCAAAAAGAAACTATTTTGAAGAACCAGTTGCTGGTACCATAGTATGGAAAAAAATACTATGGAAGTCGATGGGTACCAGAAAACATTTGGTTACACATTCTTCAAAATATCTTCGTTTTGATTTCCAGATAAGACAGAAACTCATGCAGGTTTGAAACAAGTTGAGGATTAGTAAGTAAGACTGTTATTATCCTGATACATGAAGCTTTACACAAACACAAACCCATATTTATCTAAAATCCAGTAGACAGTAATACATGGCATTATAAAACAGCAGCAGGTGCATGAGTTTAAACACTCTCAAACTTCACATTTCCCATCGATTCTTCTCATGTTTTAGTCTCAAATACGCTCTTCAACCCAACAAAAAAGTGCATAAAACCTCATTTATAACTAAAAAGAGTCACCCTCTTTTCATGAGTGTATGTTTCAAGTTTTGAGCCGTGAAAACGACGTGGATTTGATCCGTCTTTTTTTCCCCCTGTCATATTTTCCTCCTTTTCAATGCATGAGAGTCTACGAACACATCAATCAAAGCATCTGGCAAAAACAGATTTTGACGAAATATTTAATTATACGCAATGAAGGACGAGAAAGGCGTTTAATAAAAGCCTCCGAGGTTGATGAATACTGTATTCACGGCTTAATCAGCGCTCTTGTTTTGGGCCAAGGAGCTCCGAGAGCGAGGTATGGGGAAAGAGAGAGAGTGTTTAGCATGAAAATGCAATTTGCGTTTTTCAAAAGAGAAACAATGAATGTAAAATTAGCGGTTTGAAATGGCTGCGTTTTATTATGCAGATGAACGTATGCGATGGTGCTGATTTCTGCTCGTTTGAATCTGTCAGACGAGTTGCTTTGGAGAATTTGCTATCGATTTATGGACGGCGCAGGCGATGCAATCTAATAGATTACAACAACAGTTAGTGACCGCAGAAACATGACAGAGATGAATATCGCTGACACAATTATGTATAAGGTTTGAGCTAATGATGCTATTTTTGGGACTGTATACACGAGCGTGCCAACAGAATGAAGAATGAGTGTCTGAAGGATCAGTTCACACAGAAATGAAGAATCTGTCATCATTTATTCACTCTCGTGTCACTCCAAACCTGTTTAACTGGAGAGCAGAATTTCTTAATAAGGTTCTTTTCTATGCAAAATCAGATCGTATTGGACACAGTGTTATTATATGATGTTATAGTATATATATTTTTATAGTATATATTTTTTTTTTTTCAGATTAAATTAGATTATTTTATTTTCTTATTTATATGTATTATATAATATTAGGTTTATTTTTTATTTATATATAGTTTTTATTTCAATCACTTTTTTCATACATTTTAAAAAATAATATTTTAATTGATTTTATATATATACAGTACTGTGCAAAAGTCAAAAAGGCCACTAGTATTTTCACCAAAAAAAAAAAAAGATTTTAAGTGGGTTATTTCTATCTTTTGTGGTAGCATGTGACATTTTTAGACCAGTGTTGCTTTTAAAAAATGACATATTTAAAAATCAGTTTTGATAAAAATGACACAACGAAATTACTAAAAATTAAACTCTGAAAATATACAAATGTTTTAATGTGTTTTAAATTGATATATTTTTTATTTTATTTCAGGAAATTCAGTAATTAATTTTTTTTTGCGTGAACTATCACTTTAAATCACATTGTATTAAAAAGATATTTTCAGATAAAATCTAGTAATCTTATGTGCTTTCGTCATTTACATATTATTTTGATACTTTTAACATTTCTATACAGTTTTAATTTATATCTGTTTCAATTTTAGTCTTTTTTGTTATTTGCTAATGCAACATAATGCATTTTATCTTATATTCATCTAATATTTAATTTAATTTTCATTTTAATGAACAGTGTCGAATAGTTTAATCTTCAGTTGACAATGACAAAATTGGCCTCAAAGAACATCATAAAAAGTAGTTTATATGCTCTGTATTTCTGATATGGAGTCACATGAAGGCCTGACGTGAAGGTGAGGAAATAACGAGAGAGTCTTCATTTTTGTCTGATCTATGCACACACAGAAGTACTCTTGCTTTGACGGCTCTTCCCACGAGACTGAGCTCAAATCTTTAGTCTAATGTTCCCTCAGCATCAGCGCTGACCCTCAGACATCTCAAGACGTGAACCCGCTCGTTACCTTGGAAACCAGGCTGGCTCGGTACGCTGCCAGGGCCTTCAGGTACTCCTTCTTTGCTGCTTCTGTTTTCCGTTTGTATGCCTGCGAGGAGACCAAACACAGCTGTGAATAAACACACACACACACACACACACACACACGTAATACTGGAATATGAACAGTTAACCTTTGCTTTGCACCTGGTCAGTGTCATGTCAACAACTTTCAACCCCACGCATCTGAAACATACACGCTACTTTAGCCTAAACTTACCAGCTAAAATCTAGTCCTCGGGTCTGTCTCGGTGGAGAAAAATAAACAAAACAAAACAATCTTGATCTGTCTTGTTTGATCTTCAGCACAAATCGGTATATTATTTAGATTTTTTATTATTTAAAAAATAAATCTCTCACTATTTTTTTAAATGTTTTAGTACTTCAAGGTAAACTAAATTAAAATAATAAATGATTAATTGTAAATATATTTTATTTTATTAAAATATATAAATGTTTCGCTAATATATTATTATTATTATTATTATTATTATATAATGAATAATAATATTTCATTATTTGAATATTTTACTACATCAGTTTAGGTTTGTTTGATTTTAAGTGACTTATTATTTATTTATTTATTTATTTTTTATTATTTTAATTATTTTTCAGTTCCAGTGTTAGCGTAAGATGTCTATAAGACACCTGGCATAAATAATTTTACTTGAGAAACAAAATTAGATCACATTTCTTAAAATTAATTGTGTTTAAGTGTGTACAAATCAGCATATTATTTAGATTATTCATTATTTTAAACATACATCTATATAGTAAAATACATTTTTATTTCAATTTTGGTTTAAGTTATTTTGGTACTTCAAGGTAAACTGAATTAAAATAAGAAATGGTGCATTTTGCATTGAAAATTATTAATCTTACATATGGTATTTTATTTTATTCAAATATATACATATTTTATTAAGAAATTATTATTATTATAATAAATAATTAAAATAATATTTAATTATTTAAGTTTAGGCTTATTTTATTTTAAGTAACCTATTATTATTATTATTTTCTTTTTTTCAATTCCAGTTTTATCTTAAGATGACAATAAGATACCTGGCATAAAGCTAGTTATTGTATCACTTCGGTTTATTCTATTAAGATATTTGTTCTTTTTTTTTTTAAGCATAATTACCAAGAAAATCATGTTTTACAGTGCATGGTGCATATGACTGTAAACGCAGCTGTCATAATGCAAGTAAATTAAGTATATGCTTCAAACTAAATCATTCCTTCTGGGTTCACATCAAGGAGGTTGACGTTAGAAAAGCAGACAGATTTCTAAGGGTGCATCAAAGAAACAGCACAAAAGAAGAGGAGAGAAAAGGCTGGGGGTTGTGGAAGAGAAAGACTGAATTTACTGCAGTCTATGCAAACAAAGTGAATGAAATGCAATGCAGGCTAATGTAATTGCTTGTCAATCATTTCACCGTCCCAGAATCCCGCTTTCCATTTCTTTTTGGCAACAAGTGCAGCCAATTCCCTGTGAAACTGGGACGGACATCAGAATGATTTCAGCTGATGAGGGGAAACACGCTTTTAAAGCGCTGACAGAATACGTCACGCTGCTCCAGACACATCCAGACGACAACGAGACGACCAAAAGAAGTGTGACTTAACAAGAGGAATATGGCTGAGGTCCCACAGGAAGAGAAAACACAAACGAGATCTCCTGAATATCTCCATATAGTCTCATAAACAATACTGAGATTATGTGGAGCTCAGACATTTCCTTGAGATCTCACATCTGTCTCCTCTGGAGTTTAGGACACTTTATTTCAATATAATTTAAACAATAAATCTATTTCTTCCCATTACAGTAATGGACATTTAGGAGGAAAATGATATCTAAATACTACTTTTAATAATTTTAATAACATTTAAATAATATTTTTTTCATATTA
This sequence comes from Enteromius radiatus, assembly GCA_032357445.1. Lineage (NCBI taxonomy): Eukaryota > Metazoa > Chordata > Actinopteri > Cypriniformes > Cyprinidae > Enteromius > Enteromius radiatus. The sequence continues at coordinate 1,272,446 of JAUCMS010000093.1, read as the reverse complement.
CAGTAATGAGCATTTGGTGAAAAAAAATGTGCTAATTTTTTTAATTCATTTAATTATTTATTTATTATTTTCTTACTTTTTAATGAAACATGTCTGAAATATATCTGTACATGTTTTTGAGATTTACAAATAAATTTAGGACAAAAAGTAAAAAATATGCAACTAATTACATCTAATAAACTAATTAAATCAAATAAAATGCTAAATTAAAAACGTCAAAATGACATTATCTACAAAATGGAAGTAATAATAAATTATATTAAAATAACAAGACATAATAATAAAAAAATAATATAAAATTATCTATTTAAATGCAAAACATCTAAATATTACAATAATTAGAAATTATATTAAAATAATAAAAAACGATAACAAAAAAAAACACCCAATAATAAAATAAAACAGCAAATAACACAAAATAAAAATTATAAAAATAAACAATAATATAAAAAGTAACAAAGTAGTAAAACATGCTTTTAGTCAAGGATTTACTTTAAAAAATATTGCTAATAAAAACTAAATGTTCACATATAAATTACTAGTAACTTTTACAAATTATTACAATAAAACAGGAAATGATACAAATAAACCTGAAAATAAAAGAATGTAAAAAATAATAAAGTAGTCAAAATCAATAATTTTTATATAATAATAATTGCATTACAATAAAACTACAAATGAAACAATAATTTAATTATAAATAAAATAAAAAATAAAATAAAATGTTGCTCTAGCTTCATTTAAACCAACAATTAATCAACACTACGGAAATAACAGCCCCAAATCATGAAAACCTTCGTGGAGCGTGAGTTTGTGACCTCAATGGTTAAATATTGAACGAGGTGGTGTCGCTTTTTGTAGTAATGAACTCCCGAGGAGCTCCCAGCAGCTTTGGTTTCAAATTAATTTAACCTCCACTAATGAGTGGCCCTAACGACAGCAGCTCTTAAATAAATTACCATGCCTAAGGATTTCTAATTATTCCAAAGTGAGCGGATTCATTAGCAATTGAAGCCGTCAGAGAGGGAGCAGGTCGCTATGAATCAGGAGTAACGGAGCGCCCCCCGCAGAATTAGCTGTAATTGTACCTTAATGAAATGTTCTTGTTTGATAACCGCTTAATTATGGAAGACAATAACCGGCGAGACCCGCTGACACGGTGAATGGGCGTAAAGCCGGAGGGGAGAGAGATATTTGACAGAGAATCAGGACCCGAGTCAATCTGAAGAACGGCTTGATGCTTTCAGGACGAGAAACAACACAAGACACGGACCCTTCAGACGAGAAAAGCTTGATAATTAATGAGGCCGACTCGTGACGCTCCCACCGGAGAACAAGAGAACAAGATCATTATACACCAAGACTTACGCAGCTCAGAAAAATGCCTGGGTCACATGACACGTCAGATTTTAATTACTGTGAAGTATTTGATTACAAAAAAACACACTGGAAACTTTTTTTTTTAAATCAGCATAAATTAAATAAATGCTTCCACACTGAAAAAAAGTACATTTTAAATTTTAAAAGTAAATTTCATAATAAATTATAAAGGAACAAATTACATAAAATATACAGAAAGACTACATTTTCTTGTTAAAGGGTTTATTTTCTTTAATGTATTTTATTTTCAACTTTGAATATGTATATATATATATATACTACTTTTAATAATTTTAATAACATTTAAATAATATATTTTTCATATTACAGTAATGAGAATTTGGTGAAAAAAATTTGCTCAATTTTTTTATTCATTTATTTATTATTTTCTTACTTTTTAATGAAACATGTATGAAATATATCTGTACATGTTTTTGAGATTTACACATAAATTTAGGAGAAAAAGTAAAAAAAAAAAAAGCAAATAATTACATAATAATATTAAAATAATAAATCAAATAAAATGCTAAATTAAAAAAGTTAAAATGACATGACATACATTTAAATGTAAAAAATAAAAATATCTAAATATAACAATAATTAGAAATACTATTAAAATAATAAGATAAAACAATGAATAAAATGCAAAAAAAAAAACACCCTGAAAATATCTAAAAATGTAAAAAAAAAAAAAGAAATAATGAATATAACTGAATTGTTGATTTTTGAATAAAATAAAATACTAATGTAAACATAAAAAATAAATATCTAAAAAATATTAAAATATTAAATTAAACATTTTTTTTTAATGAATATATTTGTTTGTATATCTAATGTCTATCTTAATGAAGGAGCTCTGGAGCTTCTCTAAGCAGTAAATAAATGTTAGGGAACGAGTGCTTATGGCCTGCGGTTGAGAGGGTGGCTGGAATTATGCCTGATCAGCCACCGCGGTTCTCCATCATTTAACATATTCATCATTCACATGACTGACAGGTCAGGGCCATCACTAAAAGAAATGACAGTCATCTATTGGAGCAGAGGCCTATCAATCATCCACTAATGGCCCTATCAGAGCGGCTCTTCACACAATACTGCGCTCTGAGGACCAGAAACATAACGCTGCACTTGTTTTAATAGATTATGAGCACTAAAAGCACATAATAACATGAATAACACATTAAATATAAAAACAGTTCAGTAAAGTTGTAATACAAATATTGAAAAAATAAACTATTTTCACTCAGTCAATTTTACAAATAATTTACAAATAAGTAACACTCTTGTTTTGAAGGTAGATTAAAATCATATTTTCTTGTAAAACGTACTCAATATTCTGATCTGAAAACACATATATAAACACATGTTGTCTAAGTAGGCAGCTCACTAGGGACTGAAACAGAGCCGAACATGAAGGCACTGAAAGTTTGTACACGTCTCAGAGAAAGATGACATAACCAGCGCTAATCAGAGAATTAAACACACGTCCTCGTGACCTCGTCACCGAGGAACCATCCCAGAAGTCACCTTGTTATCCCAGAAAAAGAAAAAACCAATGCAAGGACAAGCCTTATTATGCTAGGCAGCCTGGATGTTTCCTCCAGCAGCCGAAGGGTTAAAATGCACAAACAATAAGATTTGGGAGAGCAGATGTCCTTGAGGGGAACTGAAGGGCGCCGGGTGATGGCTAATCTCGTATTCTCAGCATGATCGAATCACCAGGCAACAGATATAAATAAAAAGAGCCCGGGAAATGAGGAATTCACATTCAAGGGTGTCAGCGGCAAAATGAAGATTCATGGTGAAGAGGGGAGAGTGAAGGAGGCAAAAATTAACTGCAAATAAAAGGACACAGCAGCTCTCAGAAGAAGAAGAAGAAGAAAAGAAGGCGAGTGAGAGAAATCTCAGCCGGTGCTCTGTCACCGAGGCAGGTGCTCTTTTTTGACACGCAATCGCTGCCGTGTGTTATGGAGGATATGCTAAAAATACACACACACACACACGCTTCAGTTCAGAGCTTACTGTATACAAAGCTCATTACTGACACAAACACACACACACACACCCCCGTGCAAATGAATACACACTACAGAATTTCTCAACACAGATCACCTGATACAAAAACAAGCACAGACTTATTAATACACACTACTGCTCAGAAAATCTTCATTTAATTACATTCTTTCTACTCATCAAGTGATCTATCTATCCTTTCTTTCATCTATCCATCTGCTCCACTGTCTACTTATTCATCCATCCATCTCTATATTTCTCTCACTATATACTTATTTATCCATCCATCCATCTCTCTCTCTGTTCATCCATCCATCCATTTCTCTCCCACTTCAGCACTCACTTGCTTCTGTTCCTCTCCCAGACTGTCCCACATAGAGGCCACGATCTTGGAGACGTCTCCGAAGGTGGCGTTGGGGTTCTGGCCCTTGATGGCGGCCTGAGTGTCTCTGAAGAAGAGCGCGTAGGCTGAGACGGGCTTCTGCGGCTCGTTGGGGTCCTTCTTCTTCTTCTTCTTCTGAGGTTTGGGCTTGGGCTTCATCATATCAGAGGAGGGTCGCTTCTCTCCTGTGATCTGAAGGGGAAGAGAGAAATTAAATGAGCATTTGCCTCAACAAGACCTGCAATTCAACAGAGACGTTTCACATCGCTGGAAGCTCAGTTTCTTCGAGAATGAAAGTGAAATATTAAATGCATGTGTTAATATCCAGTTCTTCGAGTGCGTCTGCACCCACAGCCTCTGTCTCCCAGCATGCACTGCTCTCCCAGTCATATGCATGTTTGGCTATGCAAATGCGGGTTGTCTTTTATCTGCAAACATCATGAAATAAAAATGGGATGCACTGAATTCCAGAATGCTTTCAGTCAAGCACCGGCGCTGTAATCTGCTCTGACAGCTCGCGGACTCTCTTCAGACCTCTGAAACGTTGCGGCTGAAATTGATTTCTTAATGCAGAGAGTCCAGCAGACGTTGTTAATATCCCATTTGAATCAGTGCTGCATCATCTCATGTCTGATGCGCACTAATACGCGTTTCTTCGTCTAAAACATTTAAAATCAAGACACACAATTGCATTATTTAAACAGGTGAAAATGAGGATAGAGAAAGTGGTGGTAAGAAACAAAGGGACAATGCATCTTTGTCTTTAGCAGGACTGAAAACACAGTTGAAGCAAACGAGTGAAAGAGGTTTCTAGGGCAGAACTTGATGGTTAGATAACATCATTCCCTCTCATCAGCATTTTCAATGTAGCAAAAAAAAAAAAACTAATTTGAAGAGAGGAAATGTAGCATGAAAGGCTGGATGATGCTCCATTAAAACAGACCGCTGTATAATCTCCATACACGTCTGACTTTACATGTGATTTACATGATTATCATCATACAAACAATATTAGAGTCATTAACCAGTCAAAAATATGCTGTAAAGTTAACACGAAATGAAAAAAATCAAATCAATGTGCTTTCTTAGGAGCATTATAGTCAACTAAAACTAAAAAATAAATAAATTAATAATAATAAAATGTAAACTGACATGAAATATATAAAATATACATGCCAAGACAACATCATTATTTTAATTTAGTTTAATACGATATACTAAAATAACTAAACATCTGTAAAAATGACATAAACATGCAAAATAAATACTAAAAATGACAAAAAACACTCATAAAAATGCTAAAACTTTAACTAAAATTTGAATGAAAATTAAAAATAATTCAAAATATTAATACAAAATGATTACTGTAGCTTAAATATACTAAAATTACACTAGCTTTAGCCCAGTCTATGAAACAAATACTCTTGTACATTTTTAATTACATATTAAAACTGGAACAAAATGACTTTCTCTTCTCAAAAGAAAAAATAGTGCTTATAGCGGTGTGTCCAAGTTCAAGTTCAAATTTCAAACAAATGTTTGCCAGAAAAATGGAAATGCATCAACATAAATAAACTTTTGCATATCCAAAATAAAGCTGTCAAATTGCATTCTAAAAATATCAACGTGAGCATACTGTGTGTCTCAAATCTATCACGGGATTTATGCAACAAAATACAGAGTGAGGTTTTGATTTGAATCAAATCCAAACATGCTGTCCATACATTTTCTTTTCTCTTTTTGCACAGTGAATATGTTGAGTATGTAGTGTAGTGCACTGGTGGCAGCACCGACAATGCAGTGTTCATTCTTCATCGGGTTGTTTAGTGTTTGCATGCATTTCAGTGATGAAGAGTGATGAAGAGTGCTTACAAAGGTCTCTTACATGCGCAAAGCTGCATCTTTCCAAACTAAAGGATTCAATTAATGCACACGTTCACATGCATGAATATACAAAACATATGTCAAACACAAGCTAAAAAGCAGCGCATGCATTCTGGAAACAGACTGGAATCCAGCCACTAAATGCTGTAGATTTATATACATCAAATTGAATTAACCCACATATGCCATCAATGAGCGCACGGCACATTCCAGAGGAAAATGTTTGCGTCGGTGTCACAGAGTTTAAATACATTAGCGCGCATCCAATGAGCAGAACTTCATTTCCACTAAAAGAAATACTCATGGGAATGAAACGTGCTAATTGTTTCTGTCGTCCTGACCAGGACTGAAATATGTCTTTTGCTAGTTTGACTGGCTTTTTGAGTCTGCCCGGACCAGGTATAATTGCACCGGACTTTGTGCTGCGTTAGGCCGGACTCTTCCATAAGCCCACTGAAGAACAATGTAATTTAAACATCATGTAAGTTAATTCACTCTTTGTGTTCTCCAATCCAATTAAGCATGCAGCGTCGCGATAATGAGGGATTTCGAGCTGCCTGCGCATTACATGCAACATTCAAATTAAATTCAAACTGACACTTCCAATAAAAGGAGAGGATGACGGACAAGCAGGAGTAATTGGTTTTCTGGGACAATGAAAATGAAAAGAGGGATAGAGAGGGAGAGCGAGAGAGAGAGAGAGAGAGAGAGAGAGAGTAATGTTTTTGCCAACAAATCACAGGGAACAAAAGACGTCAAGATGTGAAGTTAAAATGCAGAGATTTGTAAACACTATTGAGACGCACGCAAAATCATTTGCTTTTAAATAAAGAGGGGAAATTATTCTTATTATTCATTCTCAGAGCTGTTTATGCTCCTCTATAGAGCTGATTCCAGAAGTAAAAAAGATTTTTTTTTAACGATAACATAAACCTTTCAAGAGAGAGCTGTGGTGAGATCGCTGATGATATATGATCCTGTGGCCAATGGGATTTCAATTTTGCTTGTGTTTAATAACCAAATTCCTTCCTGCCTAATACTCTGATGAGAGAAATCCACCAATCAGGGGAGCTTTAGTTACCATAGAAACGAAAATAGAGGCAAAAGAGCTACTATATATAGGTTTAAGACTATTCTGCTCACCAAGGCTGCATTTATTTGATTAAAAATACAGTAAAAACAGTAAAATTGCTAAATATTTTTAACATTAAACATTTTTGTTTTTCATGTGAATATAGGTTCAAATGTAATTTATTGCTGTGATCAAAGATGCATTTTCAGCATCATTAGTCCAGTCTAATTATTATCAGTGTTGAAAAGAAAAATATTTTTGTGGAAATTGATGAACCGCATCTTTTGTATCCTTATCAATGTCTTTGCTGTCACTTTAAATTAATTTAATGCATCAGTGATGAACAGTCACTGTACAGAACACACTGTCATTACTAACATAAACTAACAAATAATTTTTCAGCACATATTAATCACGGTTCACTATAATTACCACATTTTGAGTTGTATAAACTGATGCTTGTTAATATGTTATGAAAAAACATGAATTAACAAATGTATTTTATATGCATTTATTATACACAAAATTAGCTTTTCTTAATTAGAGGTTTTGTTTTGTTCAACTGAATAATCTGCCAAATGAGTAAAATAAATAATCTTACTTACAGAAAACAAGATAACTTAGCTTACTCCATTGGCAGATTATTTAAACTCACTTTATGCTGAATTGTTTGTTTGTAAAACAGACTTATATTTGGCAAATAAGCAACACAAAGATCTAAGTAAGAGAAGAATTTGTGCAGTGTATTTAGAAACTAACATCAATCTCGATGAAGAAACGCTATAAAAGCATTGTCAGTTCATGCATTGCAAAAATGCTTTTCTTGTCTTGTTTCCAGCCAAAATATCTAGAAATTCTTAAATCAAGAAAGGTTTTCTAACTATAATTTATTGTCTTGTTTTAAGAACAAACCAGTCAAAATAAAGTGCGTTTAAGCAATTTTTGTACAAATTTTTTTTTTTTTTTTGTTAACTCACTTAATTTTGACTTGTTTTTCTCAAAACAAGACACTTAATTTTGACTTGAATCTATTAATACTTTAGAATAGGTAACACTTGTTAACTATTAACTACAACATTTCCTTTAATAATCTTAATTTGCTGCTTATTAATAGTTAGTGTTTGGCGTGCTGTCCAGGGGTGAGCCGGGAGCTCCGAGCCCTAGTAGTGTGAACCCTAGCGAGGGCAGAGCTCGGCGTCCGGCTCGAACCCTTTGAGGATGTGAACGGAGGAGGAGGGATGCTTAGAATGAGATACGGCAACTACTCTGCAAAACCATATTTTCGAGCTTGTTTTCAGCAAAAATATTTAAAAAAGGATTTTTAAGTAAAATTAGTCAAAATTAAGTGAATTTTGCATACTTTGCATACTTGTTTCAAGCAAAAAAAAAAAAAAAAAATCACTTAATTTTGATATTTTAGCTGGACACAAGACAAAAAGTCTAAATAAGAAAAGCATTTTTGAAGTGCATTTATAAATCAGCATCAACTTCGAAGAATAAATGCTTTAAAAGCGTTGTTAGTGCACATCAGCAAATGCTTCTGTAAAGTCTAATCAGAAAGTGCTGCATTAAACATGGTGCAGTTTGGAGCTGTTAAATGCCAGCGCTTCGCTGTTCTTGTACCTTTGAGTGGTACTTTGCTTCCTCTTCCTGGGCGGAGCTTGAGGGAGAGGGCGTGGCTGACTGACTTCCTGACGATGACGGGGAACCGTGAGTAAAGGAGCCTTGGCCAATCTGAGAGCTGAGCTGGGACAGGGCACTCATGGGATGGGGCAGTATCCGGGCAGATGGGTTTATCATGGGGCTGTGACGGGGGTAATGACTGCCCGCCTGCCCCGCAAACATCGGCATCTAGGGTGAGAGAAGAACACCAGACTTTACTAGGAGGAATTTTGAAGCGAAATAACCAATTGAGGCCAATCTACAAAGACACTAGTTTCTTCCCTCACCCTTTGAAGCGGCCATCTGATTACCGGTGGCTAGTTTAGTCAACTCTATAATGACTTTTGAACTACAAAGCGGATCTCTTATCGTTCACTCGAACGCGTACTGTACAAAGCTGTGCCGAATCACAATGCATGTGAACCCTGGAGTTTTGAAAGTGTCTTGTGTAGTTTCAACCTGACTTCTATCGTAAACAGATTAGAGAGATATCTAGATAGATAAGCATCATTTACAGTAAGTCATCAACCACACTCCTCTCAGCATGAATTTCAAAGCTACTTCAGAAAGCCACAGCGCCATTGGTGCTCGACCCGGAAGAATCCCAGAGCAACCACAATAGTGACTTGACAACTAAAAACAACAGTACAAGTTCACCACATGATACCTTCACATGAGCTAAATAAACCATATATGAAGAAACGGTTATGAAAATGACCATATAAAAAGCAAATACCTCTTGTATGCACAGAAACCGCTAAGAATGAATTGCGGCTGAAATGTAAGTTCTGGTGTATTTGAGTGCATTTAGCACCTGGTTAACTCCTTATTTTGCATACATTAGTATTACCATACAGTAAAGCAAACACCCATTTATATACAGTGTATACAGTGGAGAACTCACTAAGCAGTGCGTTTGCATCTTGCAATTGTGCATGGCTATTTAGCACCGGTCAAACTTGATAGGTGTTTAGTTAATAAAACGCACAACCATGCAACTCTATTCCACACATAAGAATTATCGAAAGCATTTACATTTGTATATACAGAATGAATTGTGTCTGAAATGCAAATAGCACAGGTCGATTCTAGTGGATTTGAGTGCTTTTACAATGCATATACATTAGGATTATCATACACACAGTAAAACAAATTCCACTTTGAGAATTTCCTAAGAATGAAATGTAATTTTCATGCAACAATTCTTATGCATTTTAGCACCTTTTTTTTGCACTCAAATGCAATGTCACTCCTTATTTTACATGCATTAATATTACTATATATACACAGTAAAAAAAGACCCTTATATACTGCATACATAAAAGAGAATAAACTGTGGCCGAAATGCAATTCGCACGGAACTATGTATCCTGCTAAAACTATTTGTGAGTTTTTGGTTAATAAAACACACCATTTTGCATGGAAATACTACGCATAATGCGTTTTACGCACGTATAACCATACTGTACATGCAATAAAGCGATATCTACTTGTATAAGCAGAAGGGAAATCACAAAGAATAAATTGTGGCCGGAATGCAATCTGCATAGTGCAAGTGCATTTCAGTGCATTTAGTTCATGGTGAAATTTTTTGCACTTGTCTTTTATGCATCACTATTACCATACATACCATATATTAAGCATATTTATGAAAAAAACATGTCCGAAATGCAATTTTCATGGTGCAAATCTACATCACTATTTTAGTGCATATAGCACCTTTTTTGGCTAACTGTGGGTGTTTATGCCACACATGGTGACGCGACCCTTTATTTAACATGCATTAGCATGCAATTTGCATGGCACAATTCTCAATCTTGCAAATGTGCATTTAGCACCTTTTAAACTTGATTGTGGCTGTTTGGTTCATTAGACACAGGTTTTTTGCGATGCTGAAATTCCATGCAGCCCATCTTTTACACACATGTGTACCTTTCTATCCCAAGCATAAAGAAGAACGGACAGACACTCTTTGATGAAGCCAGGCACCGCTAAATCAGTTAATTTGCTAAAACTCCAGCAGTTCTCGTTTCTCTCCGATCCCGAAATCCTCTTGAACTAAGCGTCTGTAACTCGTGTATTTTAATATTTCACCATGTTTCATTTCCACCGCCGCTCTTCAAAAAGCATCTCATCAGGAGATGTGAGCGGATGTCGACGGCGGGCCTGCGAACGAATGTGTTCATTTACACATAAATAGGAATACTTAGCCAACCACGAATCAAAAAGAAATAGAAATGGAGGGAGAAAGTTGATGAACCAGCATTTATTAGCGCCATGCAACATTCACGAGCCGAGCTGAATTAAACATTACGAATCAACTGTGTGCTTTTAAGATGATTAATGAAGTCGGAGAGGTCTAGGCCGAGCGGCTCTTGGTAAACATTACCGTAACGGCTGTGATCTTAGCGAGAGCTTGTAATAGTGCTAATTAACCTCTCAAGACTTGCTAATAGATGAAATTTAAAATGAGAGAGCAGGAAAAATGCACAGCTTTCTGTCAACGCAGATGAATTAGCCTGAAAATCCACAGGACATAGCAGACCCCGAAACAAAGGCTTTCCTCATTTAGACGGTTTTCAGATCTCCGGTACTCAACAGCCCGTCCGAAGGCAGCCCAAACGCAACCTCCAACCTCAAATCAAATTTCAGCAACACCATTAGTTCAATTTTCAAATGCAGCGAAGTAGCTTTAATGTTGGAGAGAGAGGGAGAGAGAATCCATTAATTTTCCATTTTCCGTGGAGTTGCTCTTTAAGGGCTTTCACAAACCAAGAAGCATTGAAAAACCAATTAATCAAACATGAATGGCCTATCATAGCGACGGCAACCCCATTTCCATAGCAACCGCTGCCGGCCAAGAGCATCACCCTGTTCTTTAATCTGAGCGCCGAACACACAAAAGACAAGAGAGAGAGAGAGAGAAAGAGAGAGAGAGACGGCCCGGCGAAGCCAACGGGCTCATTGAGTGAATTTTCATATTATGGACAAATTCTGTGATTGGAACCTTTGTTGGGACAAAAGGTAGTGGGACGACTCTGAGAAAACCACCAATCTATCACAGTCTATTCTCACTCGCTGAATAATTTATGCTATTTGTTTCCAAACCATCATTGCAGAGCCGTCGTCTCGTTTGAAATTCAGAATATGATTTCAGTACTGTTGACTAGAATTACCGGCCCGTATTCTGTGGAGAAAAGTAAAAGCAGAATGCAGTGTATAAATGCACTCAGCAATCGCGTTTTCTTCAAGAGGGATGTGCTAAATACGAGACGAAGTCAGATCATTGGCTGGAATGTAAGCATCTGTGGCTGTTGTATTATAATGTTTCCAAAAGCACCTCAAGAAAATAACCATGTCTTTTAAGTTTTGTTTATATACTGTATTACACTGCGGAAGAAAATTGTATTTCAGTCGATCATGTGCATTGATGCTTTGCAATTATTTGCTGGCAATTTCTGAATAAAAATGTCTTTCTGCATCAATTTCTTTTAGATGCACCTTTAAACTAATATATAAAGTGATTTTAGCTCAGTTTATTGGTAAGTCTTTATTCACTTAAAATGAGTTAAAGGCATGGGTTGATTATGAGAAATGCTTTTAAATTTGAAAAAAGCTAAGGTTTGGAAACACGTTTCATTCAAAAATGTCACATTTAGTTAGGGTTAGGCAAGAAATGGCATGTTACACATTTGAAAAAAATGACTAAAATAATATTTTCTTGTAAAGCGTAATACAATAATCCCAGCCTCATTTACAACTTTTTTTATTACAGCGAAATGCCATTTTTTCACATTTTAACATAACAGATTGAAATCAAAAGCTGCATCTGTTCATGTTAATTAACGCCAAGCAAATGCATCAATTTCTTTTTAGATGTACCTTTAAACTAATATATAAAGTGATTTTAGCTCGGTTTATTGGTAAGTCTTTATTCATTTAAAATAAGCATGGACTAATTACAAGAAATGCTTTTAAATTTGGAAAAAGTTAAGGTTTAGAAACAAGTTTCATTCAAAAATTGGGGTTAGGCAAGAAATGGCATGTTACACATTTAATTAAACATGAAAAAAATGACTAATATTTTCTTGTAAAGCGTAATACAATAATCCATGCCTTATTTACAACTTTCTTTTGTTACAGTGAAATGCCTTTTTTTTCACATTTTAACATAACAGATTGAAATCAAAAGCTGCATCTGTTCATATTAATTAACGCCAAGCAAATGCATTTTTATGATCTAATGTCATCAAGATCAATATATAGCCTATTTGTGAAAAAAATACATTGCTCATTGTTAGCTGATAGTAATGCATTGACTAACAAGCGAGCTAACTGCTTGATTAACTAAACCATAGCACAACAAAATTAAAACAGCACCTAGTACTGAAAAAAGATGCTTTAAGAGGTTTAATAATTTATTTTGAAGGATATAATCATCCTTATTTACTGTCTTCGCAGAGGCTAGGGTTTTGTCTTTTATTTTAACATTAGGCTTTTATCATTTCTTTCACACTATAAAGCCATTCCTCTCATATTTCACATTAAATAAGCAATTTCTAAGCGAAGAAAATCGTCAAACGAGTGAGCGTTTTGTGAGAGCATGCCCGGCCCTGTTATTCCAAACCACATTTGCTTTCAATTTATTTGGAGTCACGGTTATAATCAAAAGAATAAAGACGTGCACCTTCAGCAAACGACTTCTCTCTTTACCGTCAATTTAGACAAAGCATCGAATCGTTAAACAAACAATATATTGTCTGCTGCCTGCTTACTGCACATTTAGATGACATATTGAATATTTGTTTTTAATGCCGTCTGTTTGCAGAGAGACAGAACGAGAGAAACTGATCAATAAGTGAGAGTGAGAAAGAAAACATGTGAGCGAGCGAGAGAGAGAGAGTGAGAGTGATGGGTTCAGGCTATATAAAGCAGGTTGGATGGCTGTACAAACATCATGAAACAGTCTCACAAAGGTTAGCGGTTGCCATAGGTACTGTATGCTAATTACTAAATGGTATAATCCTTGATAGGGGGGATGGTGATGCTGCTCGGACCGGGCCATGTGACTATATTTATCTTGTTTATTGGCAGAAATGATTTATGTTACCTACATGTGAAGAGTAAAACACGGAGATGGATACTTAACTTGTTATTCTTCAAATAAAGATTATTATAAGTAGTCTATTTTCTATAATAAGTCTATTTTCTACATGTTGTGTGTGTGTAGTGAATATTTATTATGCACTGTTTATATTAATTCTGTCAAGCGTTAAATAAAATTTTTTTTTTTTTTTTTTTTTTTACATTATATATGTCCGTGTACAGTGTATATTTATTATGTGTATATAAATACACACATCTACAGGATATATTTTGAAAATATTTACATGAATTTACATGTTTATATATTCATATAAATTCTATTACATCTAAATATTTTTCTTATATTAACAGAACATTTTTCTTAAATATAAACATGCATGTGATTGTATTTATATATACATAATACATATACACAAATATATTATTTAAACGTATTATTTTAAATGCGATTAATCATTTGACAGCACTATTTTTAACCTCATCAACTCTATTGCAGTTTAATTGAAAGTAATTGAAATTGAGAGTGGAGTTTGCAAACAAAATCTTTATATATTTACTGAAAAGGGACCATTTCTATAAAGCCTCATTTCTAAAATCTGGACTGATTTTGATCAAGCATCAGGATAACTTTGGTCGTATCTCCAGATGAACTCTTACTGGCTTTGCTTGATTCTCCATCAGTCATTTTCTAGAAGAATCTGATCTTCAGGATCTTTTGAGGAGCTTTGCTTTCACTGTTCCTCAGCGGAGCAATGATCTTCACAAACATCTTCTGAGGAGCCTTTATTTCTTCATCTGTCAATCAGTCTCAGACATATTACTGGAGCTATAGAGCGATGACTGATATTTAGATCATTTTACGTAAGTGCGTGTTGTATAAAGACCTCATTGATTAACATCACAAGCATCAGAACCTCAACATATGAGCAATAATAGCATGATGCATGAAATACAATTATGCGAGCTTTTTGATATTTTGTCTAACTGTTTTTCAAAATTAGCCTGTTATTTCATATGTCAGGCTTGACAGGGTTAAGCTTGTTTTTCTAACCTCCTGAGTCTCGTTTTAACCATTAAATGTTCGATTTCTTAATTGCATTGTGTTTTAATGATGCTGAAATGTTTATACTGGAAAACAAGACAAAGTACTGATTAAGAAAATGTGTGTTTTTTTTTTTTTTTGTGCTGCGGGAAGCGTTTAAGACATGCATTGAGCAGAGAGTCTCTGTTAGGAAACTTCATTTCCTGCTCCTCTGTTGTGTCTCCAGATCTTTGTGCTCATTGTTCATCGCAGCCAAATAGAGTCCAAATAACAACCGCCATCCAATTATGAGCTTCACACTGAGCATGTGCGATATTTCAACACAACTGTGTGTGCGACTGGACTGATGCTTTACCTCCAAATCAGAGTAAAGAGACGTTTAAGGTCACGTTCGTTAAATATGCCATCATCATCATCTAAAGTACAGTCTCTTTCTGGATGCGTCTTTCAGTGACTGACATCCAGGTTTGTGGAAAGTACACCGTTTTAGAAAGTTGTTGGGTGTTTTGCATGAATTATAATGCATTATCAATATAACCTGTGACATGAATTACTGCTGCAAGAAAGAAACTGTACCCAAATTATCATATATGTAGCTTTGTGTGACAATTGTTGGGGTTACAGGGTAATTCAGTTCCATTGGTTTCTGGCTGCGCTCAGAACAGCCACTTCTGAAGTATGTAGTATGCATACTACATGAGAACAGAATGTGAATCTTCTGACCTACAGAATGAACGGTATACAACCGGAGCACACTGCACACTGCTTCCCACAATGCAATGTGCCTGACTTGGGCTTTCCTTTCTAGTGACAAATGAATTGTAAGTAATATCTGCTGTGATTTTCGACAGCTATGTTTATATTGAACTGAATTGGATTAAAAACGCACATGCAAAAAAAATAAAAATGCATGAGTTATTTCTAAAACGCTCCTTGAATTTAACATGTGTATAAATAATGGGTGTTTGTCCAAAAGATTTAAAAGTAAAATCTAGTGTCAAATGATTGATCGCATCCAAAAAATAGGTTTTATTCACATAATATATGTGTATGTACTGTTTATATATATATATATATATATATTATTATTATTATTTATGTTTATATTTTGAAAATATACAAATAACACTATATATATATATATATATGCACATACATATATTCATGTATGCATGTATATTTATATATACATACAATAAACATAAACAGTATATTTATACATGTCATGTAAACAAAAACATTTATTTTGGATGTAATTAATCACAATTAATCGTTTGACAGCACAAAAACATGCCTAAAAACTGTTTTATTATTCAAATGAATCTGCAATAAAAAAACAAATAAATAAAAATAAATCATTTGATAAAAAGACTAAACTTAAAAGGCTTAAAAAACACAAAAGAACTCAGTAAAAATAAAAATACAGTATAAAAGTTGAAGTTCTAAACTAAATTTAAATAAAATAACCATTTAAAAAAATAAATCAAATGATAACAGCACATAACAAAATTTGAAGTTAAAATGATAAAACAAAATAAATAAAATAACAAAATTACTAAAAATCATTATAAAGTATAAGAAAATATAATATAAAAGCTAATTTAAATATAAATGACACTGGCTCACTGCACACTAAATAGTGCACTAGTAATGCATTCTGTACACAGCCAAGAATCAAGGCCATCAGTGCTTGGTCACAAACCCTAAAATAGGTCACAGGTTTGATCTGACAGAAAGAGAGAGAGAAAAAAAGACTTTGCAAAAATAATTAAACGCAACTAATCATGCATAGCTGGTAAAAAAAAAAAATCAAAAGGGCAAAGCTGTTGATGTGCAGGTGCACAAATATACCTGTCAACTAAATAATATAATAATGCAAGCCGTGCAATTCATAATGTCATGAATGCATCTGAGCGCATGGTGCTGGGAGCTTTTCAAAACTGACTCTGAGTCCTGAAGCACAAGCACCGCCCAGGGCATGATGGGAAGGCTCTTTCTCGCCCGTGGCTCTGATTGGAGACATCTTGTTGGGAGTGATGGCTCACTCCACGCAGGTTCACAGTTGCTATTGTAAAATCACAGAGCGGTTAATTGAAACAAATGACTATAATAATAGAACATTATCCCGGCAGGCTCGGGGCCGTGGCAGCTTTAATTAGCCGAGCGCCGGAGACTGATCTCTCGCTCTCCAGCCGTAAACACGAGGAAATCTCATCCAGCTCTGTTCTCCTCGAGGTTCTGCCCGCCGGGGTCATTCAGAACAACGCTCCCGGTGCTAATAAGAGCGGCGTTTATAAATCAAGCGCTGCTTAAATCTGTAAGCAAACCCAACCTGTCATCCCTGAAGATGAGCCGGCTTCATCTCCTCAAGTGTCTCAAATGTATTAAAAATTTAAAATATTTTTATAATTTAAAATAGCTTTAAACAAAGTAAATATATAGCAAAAAATAATTTATTTCTGTGATCAAAGCTGAATTGTCAGTATCATTAAAATATAGTACATTTCTTAACCCTTACTTTTGATCAATTTAATGCATCTTTGCTGCATAATTATAATTTCAATTACTTCTTTCACACGTTATATTTTTATTTGCATGTTACAGTAATTATTATAATTAATATTTATATGTTTTTTAAAATAAAATTATTCATTATATTACTATAAAAATTATTAAAATATGTTTTTATGTTCTACAATATTTTGCTGAGTATTAATTTCCTTTGAAAAATGACAAAAATGATAAATGTTTATTATTATTTAACCAATAATTATATATATATATATATATATATAATTTTAGTTAACAATCTAGAAAAAAAGATTCTGATTCTCATATTTAATGATAAACACTTGCTTGGCAGCAAAAAAAAATAATTATTAATTTTAATTAAATTTTTAATTTAATTTTTTAACCTGTTTAGCACGACCCACTGTGTGAAAAACACAATAATTGTTGCTAATATTAATTGCACTCCCAGCAAACGAATGCTAAATGCATATGATTGACCAAATGCTGTTTTGATGCTGACACATGGACAGACGAGCCGATAGCATGGCCATGTTGGTTTTTTCCATACGTCTACATCTGCAGTATAGAAACATCTCTGAAAAACCACAAAAATCCAATTTAGATTTCATGGGGTCTTAATGTTAGTAACATTCACGAGAGGAGGAGACTGCAGGCAACAATTGAAATCATTTGATTGGACCTTTATTTCATGGCCGGGACAGTTTTATTGCATTATATTCCAATTCAATTAACTGGGATGTAAATCCGAAGCGAGCAGCGAGAGACGGAGAGAGAGTCTTTCTGCGTGTTCATTACGACACGCAAACACACGTGTTCACGTGAAGCACACAGATCGGTGCGGGCCAAAACAACTCGTTCACTTTCATGCCTTTAATAAGCTTCCGCTGCGATACGGTTTAACATGTGAGCGAGACCAGACCAAAACAAACAGCACCAACACGCTGACAAAAACGGCTTTCACAGAGACGCTTTGTTGTGTGTTATGTTCACATGTGTGTGTGTGTGTAATGAGGCTAACACTATAAAGCTTCAGGACGGTCAGCGTTTACTGCCTCAGCGGGACACAGCACAACAACTACACACATGATATCAGCATTCGACTGCTTTTACAATCAACACCATCTGAAGAAGAAAGTCAGGCGTTCTGATCTTAGACAGCATTTTGAGGCATCATGTATCATAAACAAACGTCAAAATCTAAAGTAGCATCGCATGCATGATGGTATTATTACCTTTAACTACACTATTGCAAATCAAAATAAACTTAACTAAAATGTAAATATTAGATCAGTTCGTTGAACTTAATTTGAAATAAAAATTAATAGAAAATATATTATAATAAAACAGATCCAAAAATTATAATAAATAGAATTAATATATTTTACATATATAACAATTTTTTATTATTATGTGTATTATTATAACAATAAAAATATTATGTGTGTGTATATATATATATATATATACACATTATATTTTAATGTTATAATAATATATAATTTATAATATATATTTATTTATTTATATATTAATAATATATTTTGTTTAAATTCTTAAGTAATAACAATAGAAAATGTCTAAAAATCAACAAAAAAGACTAAATAAAATTATGAAAGCACATCACAATCGCAAACATTTTACTGTAAAAGTTTATAAATACTGTAAAAGTACATATCATAAATTATATAAATAATAAAAGACTGTAAAAGAACTACAGCAGCAGTTATTAATCTCTTTTTGATTAATTGATAAAAAAAATATTTTAATTGTAAAATACATAATAACAATTTTAACATCAAAATTCTATTTTAAAATGTAAACTTTTTAATTTAAATATATATATATATATATATTTGCTATGTATTTATTATTATGTAAAAACCAAACAATATTTTGTTCATATTATGTAAACGTACTAATATTTTGTTACAATTTTTTAAAATAAAAGTATGCAGTATGCAGTAAACTAGTATTCCACTCTGAAGCAAGACTAAAACACCAATTAAGAACCCTGTACAAAGGGCCCTTAGCAGAAGCTGCCTATTTAGCCGGCAGACAGCGAGGAGCTGAGGAGGTTTGTGGAGAGAGCGTATATATATTTCCAGGCTCATCTCCTTCTCTCCTCGTTTCAGCAAGTGGAGTTTGACATGACAGCTCTGAAATGGCTTTGGAAGAAGAGAGACGGCCGTATCAACACACGAAACAGACAGAA
Source organism: Enteromius radiatus (assembly GCA_032357445.1). Classification (NCBI taxonomy): domain Eukaryota; kingdom Metazoa; phylum Chordata; class Actinopteri; order Cypriniformes; family Cyprinidae; genus Enteromius; species Enteromius radiatus. The sequence goes on along the minus strand of JAUCMS010000093.1, from coordinate 1,253,161 downwards.
ACACAGAACATTTCTACTACATCTAATGAGAAACCAAGCCTGCATTCACACACACACACACTCGGCGGGGTGTCGCGGCAACAATTAGGTTCGTTTAAGGATGATTAGTAAGTGTGTTAACTCTTCACACATGCTCGGCACGTGTTAGTGACAGCAGAGCGGCTTTTTTTCATAATCCAAACCCTTGCTATTTCAAATCCGTCTGCAGCGCACTTTATGCTTTATATATCGGTGCTGGAGACACTTTCTCATGTAAAAGAGTCGAGAACAACTGACTGATGATAAACTAAAGCAATAAGCCACATTACAGCTCTTTCAGATCTCACATGTTTCTGACAGAAATGAGATTCAACTGAAAGCAAATCGAGACTTTTATGTGATTTCTTTAGAGTTTCAAATGTGCATGAAATCATACAGTAAGTGATCTGACCTGCATATTCACATTCGTTTTATTGATCTATGCTTAAAGTATATGAGAAATATTGACTCGTTTGGGTGTATTTTTCTCAATCCTTAAAATTATTTTAAATAAAATTGAGAATCAGGGTTCTTAAAGTTAACTGAAACTACAAATGATCCATAAAATAAAATAATAGAATAAAATAAAATAAAGTGTTACTTGAAATAAAATCAAATTTTTTTTAAATATATTTATTTTAATTAATCTACATTTTATTTAAGAAATACTGCCCTGTTTGTCACTTTTAATGTATTTTTATTTCATCAAATAAATTAAAAGTGAACTGAAATTATTATATTACTATTACAAAAAACACTTTTGTTACTTGAAAAAAACACAACAAAATTATTCAGTCAGTAACTAAAATTAAATATAAAATTATTATTATATTATAGTTAACTAAAACTAAAACCACAATACTTTTTGTTAATATAATATAATATAAGATAATATATAATGTGTTTTATTTTTTTTAAACGTAAAAAAAACAAATCTAATAAAAATCACAAAACAACACAACAATACTACAAATTAGACTTAAAAAAAATAAAAAAATTCAAATTGTTAATAAAAACTATAATAGTATCTGAATTATACTAAAATACGGCTGAACTCAATAAAGTCTCAACTGAGAGCAACAGATATCAGATTTTACGTCAAAACAGCAAATGATCTGACATGTTTTTATCTCTCCTTATTTTAGGAGAACGATTTGAGACAAAGTCTGTGAATCTGTGAAAGAGCATCATCTGAGCAATATTCCTGCAGTTTCTCCCCGTCAGCTGATGTGTGTCCAGATACATGCAGCGCACAGGAATACGCACGCGATTTCATGCTTTGATAAGATATAGGAGCCAGTGACAAAATGAGATACATAAAGCAGGCCTTTATCAGCCGTGCTGGTTTGTGCTGCATCAGACAGACACCTCCTGCTTCCCTTGCTATCCTCTCGTAAGGACATTATGAATATACTATAGATATGCTGACTTCAAATCAAATCACTTTGTTTCTAAGCAACAACTGATGTCCTTCCCAAAAGTGCTTCTCTTTTTCCAGCAAACAATGAGACGACAATGACTAAACAAAAGCAGACAATAACACTGACAGCGCATTAAACTCGCCCCAAATTACTCATATGTCACATCTTTTGGAGTTTTTTGCCTATTTAGAAGTAACTTTATATACACTCTCAGAAGAAAAAGGCTACAAAAGTTGTCGCTCGGGCAGGACATTTTCAAAAGGTACTCAAATGTACCATTTAGGTATGAATATGTGCACTTTAGGTACAAATATGTACTTTTAAGGCAGTAAAATGCAGGCTTAGGGGTAAATAAGGTACTTTTTTGAAAGGATGCTGTCCCAGTGAAGCATTTTTTTCTGAGAGAACATAATGAAAGGCTCTGCAAGATGTGGTGTAAAAGATGATAGATTAGAAATACAACATATGTTTATAGTATCATTTATACGTAGCCTTATATTGTATATGACTGAATGCTATGAAAAATATGATGTAAAATTGCTAGTGCAATTAACACAATAAGAATATATAATTCAACATAAATTATATACATGTAGACATCTGTTAGATAAATGTATGTATGTGTGTGTGTATACACCTACACAATTCAAAAATAAAAATGTATGCATAATATAAAAAACATGTTAAATTATTTAATTTAAATAATAGATGTGCATATATGTGCATAAATTCTTATTTAAATTCTCTCTCTCTCTCTCTCTCTCTATATATATATATATATAATATCATAGCATAGAGAGAGAAAGAGGAACATAACATTACACATAATTACATGTAATTACACACACACACTCACTCATGTTTTCTGGGGTCTCTCCATAGGTGTAATGGTGTTTCTACTGTACAGACTGTATGTGGTATTGTCCTACACTGACCCTACACCTAAACCTACCCCTTACAGGAAACTACACACATTGATAGATTCTCAAAAAAACACCATTTAGTATGTTTTTTAAGCCTTTTGAATTACAGGGACACTGAAAATGTCCTCATAAATCACCACACACACACACACATATATATATATATACTGTATATATACATATACATACAATATAGAGAGAGGGGGAAACACATAAAATGATACATAATTACAAATTTAACTATAAGATATAACTCTGTGTGTGTGTGTGTGTGTAAAAATGAGAAAGTGCATACATATACATGTGCTTAAATGTGTGCGCCATAACCTAAAGCCTCATATTTCCAGAGGAACGTGATTGGAAAACGCAAAGGAACTAAATTAAATCTGTAAATGATGCCTTGATTAGCACAATCCAAAGCCTAATGGACTTTATTAGAGAGAAGAGATAAGTTCTCATCTGAAAACACACACACACACACACACACACATCTAGTCATTTTTTCCTTGCCTTTTCTTCCTCTATTTTATAATGAAATTGGAAAATAACTTCTATTTCTTTAAAACATTTCTTAATATACAAGCCTGCTCTCATATCATATTGCGCAGAAGGAAATAAGGCACCTTCTCCCAAGAGATAATAAAAGAATTGAATTTTTCCTTATCGGCCCGGTCATCTATTTTTCCACGGAATGCTATTACTTGCTGCCTGCGGTTGCTAGGCAACAGGAAATATTAATAGGAGCTTTTATTAGGCAGGCTTTCACAGTGCAGCACTAAAAAGAAGAAGTGGAAAACATGAATGTGTTACATAAATCTTTAGCGCTCTCGCAGCTTTTGCGCAAGTCTATGTTTCCCTCTTGATTTATCGCGCCTTCCCCTCATTTATGGGAAATAGCGGTGTGAAATAAGAAAATGGTACATTACCCTGAAGGACTATTTGAAAATAAATAATCGCAAAGGTGAAAAGAAAGCTGTTTAAAAACCAGGGGGGTTTTGTTCTCCTTCTCTCTCTCTCTCTTTCTCTCAGATTTCGCAGGGCCTATTAAACAGCCCAATGTTTTCCCCGTTTTCTCCGGATCCATCAATCATCGGTGTAATATTCCTTGCAGGAAATGCATTCTATTACGCTCTTTGAACTGCGATGCAGGGAAAGAAAATAAAAGATATTAATAGTTCCATAAAGCATTTCCGCTACAAATGTAATCCCCGAGTTGTGGCGTGATGCAAATATCTTTTGCTTTATATTGATTAATCGCACATCGTTCCGTCCGCTTTTTTGGGGAGGAAAAATCCATTCCTCCGTCTGTCTCCAAGCCGACAGATGCCATTTCGGTGGCCATTTTATTTTCAAATCTTGGGTGGAATTCAACAAAAATACATTTGATTAAAGCCGCTCGAAGGCCGGCCGGCCACAAATAGCCTGAGAGTTTGGGCAGGCCGTCATCTTCGGGCTATTTCTGGTCGAGACGCGACCACAAGCCGGTTCATTCAGGCCGTGATGAATCTAGCAGTCTAAGTACAGCCTGGAAAACCATTACTACATCCACAGGCCTACAGAAACACTCTGAGAGCGAGAGCAAAGTTCATTAGCATGCATGCATTCGGCAGATTCTTCTAATTCAAAGCATGCGTGCGTTTCCGTGAATACGTGCAACATTGTAAACATAGCAATTTGAGTTGATAATAAACAGGAATTAGTGTCGGCAGCACTGAGCATGATCTAAACCTGATGACTTGAGCTTCAGTGGAAGAACATCTGACTGTCTGTGCATCCATGACACTCGAGTTTCTCTCACAATTTTGACTTTTGCTTTTCAGAAAGATATAAAGACAGAATTGCATGACAGAATCATAAACCTGAAAAGAAAAGTCATTTTTTACACATAGATTCGCAACTGAGAAAAAAACATTGAGATGCAAACTTAAAGAATTTTAAGAAAAATGATGAATTCCAATCTAATTCTTTTTTTCCATCATAGAATATTAAAGTAAGTTTGGCTTTCATCACACATCTCATATGGCTTTCATACATATATCTCATAATTATGACTAGAATTGTGAATTGCGAGATTAATCTCACATCTGAGATAAAAAATGACCTTTTAGTGTTTTTTCCACAGCAGAAACAAAAACAAACGAAAGAACAGAACTGTGAGATGTGAACTCTGAATTGCATTTTTATGCCATTTCATTTTTATTGCAAATGTATAATTCTTAATAGCCACAATTCTAACTGTTCTTATGAAGTTTATATATATATACAGCATATAGTGAAGTCCCAATTCAGCGACAGAAACAAGCTCCCATGTTCACTCCTCTGCACACGAATAGAATTAAAACTTAAAGTGAATATATAACCAATGCCTCTACTAATGCTTTAGTTTTCTTCAAAGTGGCTTGTATTGACTTCACAGCACACTTAACATCAACAAATAAACACATTCCAGTTTACATTCACGGAGTAAACGAAAAAGCACTAGAACCTTAAACTCCAGACGACATTATTCTGTATTATACAACATCAATAAAAGCTCAACAAAACACTTGTACTCGAGGACAAACGCTGATACTGTCGCTGTATATCTACGCCACTGCTAATGATCCTTCTGCTAATGACATGATGGTTTTTTACTCACTTGATTGTCCTTGAAATTTCATTGCATGTATGTGCTTTGCTACAATCTGTATTGTTAAAAGCGCTATATACTGTAAATCAAAGTGATTGATTGACTGATCCGGTGAGCACACATTGATATCAGGTTAGCTTATACAGCTCACTGTGAAGCTGTTTCTTCCTCAGGAGATACTTGTACAGTTCAATACACTGGGAAAGTTAAATTAATATCATAAACACTATCACATCACAGATATTAGATATCAAATGCGGCAAGATGCTATGAGCATCAAGAGAGATCACGTTCATACTGAAATATCTGATCATTTGTCTGTCCATCTGTTGCCTGATGGGCACAGAATAATTTTCGACATTGTTTTTTCACAGATTATTACAGTAAGTTTCACAAGAAAATACCAATACCTCAGAATTGAATGTTTATTTCAACGTCTTACTAGCCAGTTCTTCATAAGCATGCAATTTCTGAGCAAAAAATAAATATGTACAGTATTGCTTTGCAAACGTATTTCTACAAAAAGCCATTTGTTTGCCACGGACCCCATTTATTCGATTTATAAACATGCATTTATGAATCCTAGCATTAAAAAATAAGCAGTTCAGACATTTCCCTAAAGAACAACAACCTGAAATAATAACAAACCTAGTCAGTAACGATAACTTGATGCAATTAGTGATCCTTTTTTGCTTTTATTGCACTGAAAGTAACATGATATAACACTTTACTTAAAGCCTTATTGTATAATGCATTATAAAAGTATTCAAGTATTCGTGCGTTGGAATGCATTATACAGTGCCTGCTCATAAATATGCAGTATACTATTTGAAGCTTTGTTTGTCATTTTTTTAAACAATTATGCTTTCTAAAGGAGTTATAATGCATTATAATTGATTCATGAGATAAGGTGCATTATAGGGCACAATTAATGCATTCAAACTACTTTTAGCATTATGCATTATTATAAATAAAGCATTATATATACAATCTTCAAATTTGCAGACAAATTTCTAAAAGAAAACTCCAATGCCATAACCTGCCAACACCATAATAAATCATTCACAATAACACCAGAAAGTGAATTCGTAGAAAAGTAAATAGAGTAAGTTTTGATGGCTTTAATGCTCAGAAACTAGCAGTACTCTGGTTACTTCACATATCTTCACCCTTGTTTGCTTATCCAGTCTTAAATGAACCTGCATTACCAGTAAAGACTGCTGGTCTAGATATTTATACTTCATCAAAAGCACAAACGCAGTTATGGAGATGGAAGTTGTGTCCATGCAGCAGTGCTCCATCTAAATTGTTTGATATACTTTAAAAAGCTCTTAGTCCTGATGACATTCCATTCAAAGCAGTTTTCCTTTTATCCCGGTGCCGTGTTCATTCACTCAACCTCTTTTTACCCCTCCCGTCCTCCTCACCGCTGCTCTATCACTCTTTCTGCCCCTCCAGCCCATCTCTCTCCATCTCTTTTCTCTGACAGTCTCTCTCGCTCTGCACCGCTCTAATGAAAAAAGATCTCTCCAGCTCGATCTACTCAAGACGGAAGATGAAACCTAATGGCTTTTCTTCTCTTCTCTTCTGGAGACGGAATATATGCACTGACCCCCTGATGGCAGAGATTCATTTCATCAGGAAAGGCTTCTGTTCGGAAAAGCTCGGACAGAACCGCAAATACAAGTCTGCTAAACAACACCACAACAGGACTAACTAAAACAGACCAGGGATGTTTGCAGATATAAACACACTAAATGGATGATGTGAAGTGATTTCAAATGTACATGTAACTTTGCTGTATTCAAATTGGTCAGATAAACAAACAGTCCTGCCCCAGACCATTGCTTGATCAGAAGAGACTAAACCAAAATCTGAATAAGAAAACCACACAAAATAAAAAACAATACAGAACACAAAACACATAACAAAAATAAAAACAAAATCAAACCAAATCAATTCAAAAACAAAACGGAACAAACACAGGAACACAGAACACATAACAGAACAGAAGAGAACTCATAACAGAACAGAACAGAACAGAACAGAACAGAACACAGGACACAGAACACATAACACATAACAGAACAGAAGAGAACACAGAACAGAACAGAACAGAACAGAACAGAACACAGGACACAGAACACATAACACATAACAGAACAGAAGAGAACTCATAACAGAACAGAACAGAACAGAACAGAACACAGAACAGAACAGAACAGAACAGAACAGAACACAGGACACAGAACACATAACACATAACACATAACAGAACAGAAGAGAACTCATAACAGAACAGAACAGAACAGAACAGAACACAACACAACACAGGACACAGAACACATAACACATAACACAGCAGAACACAGAACAGAACACATAACAGAACATAACACAGAACAGAACAGAACATAACACAGCAGAACACAGAACAGAGAACAGAACAGAACATAGCAGAACATAGCAGAACACAGAACACATAACAGAACAGAACACAGCAGAACAGAGAACACAGAACAGAATACAACAGAACATAGCAGAACACAGAACAGAACAGAACACAGAACAGAGAACAGAACAGAACATAGCAGAACATAGCAGAACACAGAACAGAACACATAGCAGAACACAGCAGAACACAGAACAGAACAGAACACAACAGAACACAACACAACACAACACAGAACAGAACAGAACAGAACACAACACAACACAACACAGAACAGAACAGAACAGAACAGAACAGAACAGAACAGAACAGAGAACAGAGAACAGAACACAGAACACAGAACAGAACAGAACACAAAAGAACATAGCAGAACACAGAACAGAACAGAACAGAACACAACAGAACACAACACAACACAGAACAGAACAGAACAGAACAGAGAACAGAGAACAGAGAACAGAACACAATACAACACAGAACACAGAACAGAACAGAACAGAGAACAGAGAACAGAGAACAGAGAACAGAGAACAGAACAGAACAGAACAGAACACAACACAACACAACACAAAACAGAACAGAACACAGAATAGAACAGAACACATAACAGAACAGAACAGAACACAACACAACAAAACAGAACACAGAATAGAACAGAACACATAACAGAACAGAACGGAGAACAGAGAACAGAACAGAACACAGAACACAGAACAGAACAGAACAGAACAGAACAGAACAGAACACAACACAACACAACACAACACAAAACAGAACAGAACACAGAATAGAACAGAACACAGAACAGAACAGAACGGAGAACAGAGAACAGAACAGAACACAGAACACAGAACAGAACAGAACAGAACAGAACAGAACA
>JAUCMS010000093.1:1213686-1233237 GCA_032357445.1 Enteromius radiatus | reverse complement strand
GCGGTCCTGCTGCTGGGTTGTTGCCCTCCTACGGCCTCCTCCACGTCTCCTGATGTACTGGTCTGTCTCCTGGTAGCGGCTCCAGGCTCTGGACACTACGCTGACAGACACAGCAAACCTTCTTGCCACAGCTAGCACTGATGCACCATCCTGGACGAGCTGCACTACCTGAGCCACTCGTGTGGGATGTAGACTCCATCTCATGCTAACAATAGAGAGAAAGCACCGCCAGCATTCAAAAGAGACTAAAAACATCAGCCAGAAAGCAGAGGAACTGAAGTCTGTGGTCACCACCTTTACTGGGGGTGTCTTGCTAATTGCCAATAATTTCCACCTGTTGTCTTTTCACGAAAATATTGTGCAGCACAACTGTTTTCAACATTGGAAATAATCCGGAATGTTTCTCGAGCGGCAAATTAAAAGCATTAAAATGATTTCTATAGAATAATGTGAAGCTGAAATTGCTGAAAATTCAGCTTTGATCACAGCAATAAATTACATTTTAATAGATATTCACATAGAAAACAGCTATTTCACAATTGTAATAATATTTCATATTTTTACTGAATGTTGAAACAAATAAATGCAACCTTGCAACAATTAAAAAATGTATAACTGTAACTAACCAGTATAGCACAGTTAACCAAACATGCTTAGTATGTTTTCCTGCTTTCACTGTGAAAGCGTTCTGATTTTCCCATCATGCTCTTCTCAGGTGGGACAGCGTCTCGTCTTATTGATTGACAGCTTGTGTTTGCTCAACTTTGCTGTGGCGTCATTTTTCATTAAACCTAAGACTGTTTTGTGAGGTGAAGCGTATAATGAGTCGACAGGAAGAATCAATAAATGAAAACACAAGCCGTTCGGTACACTTAGTCATATATATATATATATGTGTGTGTGTTCATTCTGTGTCTTTTATAAAACAGTTATAAATAGTAAGAAGATTCAATCAAGAAGAAAAGGGGAATAACATAGTCTCGCTCCGTCGTTGCACTCCATTTGAGCATTATGAGGATTCTGGGAAATCTGAGGTCATTATAACTGCACACTGGACTGGAAGAGAAAGACAACGTGAATGTTAGAGACAGAACGAGAGCGGAGGAGAATCAAACTAACGACGAACACTCAGGTCACAGAGAAGAGACAGACACGAGACGTGGCGTGACATCAGCCAGATATTCACAGCAAAACTCACTGAAATACAGACGTGACGTGTTTCTATGAGTATTACAGCACAGAAGATCATGTGATGTTTGATCGGGTTCGTGAAGAGTTTATAAGGGATAGTAAATTGCTAATCCAATCGAAAAAGACATTCCAGCTATTTATTGTTAATATATTATATATTTATATTTTCTGTTTTGCATGTTAATTTTTCTTAAGGATCATGTGATAATAAAGACTGGAGTAATGATGCTGAAAATTCAGCTTTGCATCACAGGAATAAATTACATTTAATGTGTATTACAATGAGTATAATGTGTATTTTAAATTGCAATAAAATTTCTAAATTGTATAGCTTTTACCGTATTGACTTCATGATATGTTTATTAGGGATTGTTTATTGAGAATCAGATTAAATACTACTACAGCTATTGTTAATATTTTGAATATTTTCTTTTTTCATTGTAATTTTAGTTAAAGTTTTAGTAATTTTGTTTTCTTTTCAGTTTTTTTACGTGTCTATAGTTTCTTATTTTATTTATTTTTTTATTTATTTAACAATCTAAACTCAAATAAAAAATATTGGCTTGGCAACTAGCTGAAATAAAATAAGTATATATATATATATATATTTTAAATAAAAATCTTATTTAAAAATGAACTAAAATTACATATATATTTTATTTTTATTTATTTATTTATTTATAGTTCATTTTTAAATAAAAATATTTTTTAATGGTTTTAATTAACAATATAAACCCTGTCTTAAGAAAACGCATTTACTTTTCAATGTCATGCCTGTCCGAAGAGATAAGTAGCAACAATATGCTCCCTTTTAAGGCACCTTATATCAGTCAGCAACACATATTTAATAAACGCATGCACAGTCTTGATGATAGACTAAATCCAATAATGAATCGATTTGTACCCAAGCAGCTATTTGCACACTACTGTAGTTGCACACTAAGAATCTCACAAACACATTATCTTATGAATATCACACGTTGGTGTGAATCATCACAATCTGCATTCAGCATCAATATGAAACTTGGCTTGTACTAAATTCAGGCCTGATCAAACAGTGAAAACTCACTGTACTGAGACTAGCATGTTATATGAATGGAAAAAACACTGATAAATGAGTTCAGCATTCAACAATATATGTACAGTAAGCAGTGACACAGCCTGTCAGTTTTGCTCATGCATGCTTCACGCTACTCAAAACAACTATTTTCTTTTTTAATTGAATGTCCTGCTCATCAAAGCTTTTGAGTGTTTACTGTTTTATCTTTCATCTCAACCACATTTCAGGTCAAGTCAGCAGTCTCACGTACAAACGTCACTTCATCTACGTCCTTTCACACAAACAAAATGTCTCTCAGTTCTCAGTAACGTCAGCACATGATCGAAGGCTGCCAAACTTTTACGCTGTACTGTATTTATTTGCTGTATGCCGATCTAAAATCTTTAATGCTTATCAAACTCACATTAAGGACATATAAATAAAAAATGCAATGGAAAATCTCACCAAAAGACTAAGAACTATGAGGTTTAGTGAAATCTTTGAGGTTGCGAAGGATGTTTTGGTTTAGCGGGGAAAATGAGAGTACAGTGATGTTTCCTTCAGCAGCTTGAGTTTCTTCTGTGTCGTATATGACATGATATAACGATACAACTAAATGAACTCAGAGGCAGAGAAGCTGAAGACATGTTTATCTGTTAGCTTTAAACACCAGCAAAGATTCACTTTTTCTATATATACACATGATATCAAGTCATATAAAAGACTATAAACTACTGCTAACATACGCCACTCGAATAAACACTCGGCTGCATTTGTTAACAGTTCAGTGTCAGAGAAATATTCCAAACAGCCGAAGACTGATGGAGAGAATCTCATGAAAACACACATCCAGCCCAAAAATCTGATGAAACACGATAGAAGAAAATGACACCCATCTTCAGACTTTTTGCATCGTGATATGATAACTGAACGCATTTTCCCTCAAATGATCATTATTGAAATGCATCCAGATGTTACTTTTGAGCAAATGATGCCCCTGATGCTCTGCAGTCAATCTAATTCGATTCGTTTTTTATTTAAATCAGCATAAATAGCATGCATGCTATATTAAAGCATATTAAAGCATTGCATTTCTTTCATTACTTTCATTTTAATTTTAGTTAAGAATTTAGTCATTTATTTGTGAGGTTTTTTAATGCATCTCTAGTTTATTATATGTATGTATGTATATATATTTATATATATTTTTTTTTTATATATTGGCTTGGCAATTATCCAAAATAAAATATATATATATATATATATGAAATTAATCTCATTATATTAGTTTTTTATTTAAATCAGCATAAATTGCATGTATGCAAATTGCATTTTTATTTAAAATATAAAAGCATTGCAACAAATACTACCACATTGCATGTGACTAGAGTACTAAAACCCCAAAATGGGTTGCTGATCTGTTCTGATGCATAAAAAAATCCAAATGCAACTAATATTGCATTTCACTAATGAGAGTTTGAGGGTAAATGTCCTTAATTGTCATGAAAATAATGGCAAGCAATCCTAATGATCCTAAACCAGGCTTCATTGTCTTCATGCAAAAATCTACATAGCACGGTGAAATGCGAGCAGCACATGATGTTTTGTGTTTTTAATGAGATGATCAGAGACATTCAGGCCGGTTTGTGAGGGAATCTGAGTTTTGCTGTGGCATCAAATCTGGCCGTCCAGCGATCTCTCTCAGCTTTTGTTTTCTGAGGGACTCTCTGCTTGCTCAGCAATCGACTATAGAAATATTTTGGCAGGCTCGCGCTTTGTTTTCATTTGACAAAAGATGTGTGGTGGTAGAGGGGCGAGGGGGCAGGGCGACGGGCCGGCGCTCACTCTCTCACTTTCCTTTCAATCTAAACAGCAGGAGGAAGTTGTAAATCATAGTAATGTACTCAGCCGTAATTCGGACCAGCAGGGAGAGCAGCACACACACACACACACACAACATACGGCGTGAGTTTACAGTCGGCACAAAGACGCTTTAATCTGTGAAAACGAGCCAATGACACTAGATCCCCAATCACAGAAAACACACTCATCACACATAGATAACACTCTGCTGCTTCTTTTAAATTGTTTCACAGAATGGTTTTTTTTTGGTACAAAACTTAGTGAAGGTTTCAGCACTTGCTGCAGTATGAGAACACAAATGAAAACAGTTCAAAAATAGTCACGGTTGTACTCGATGTGGTCAAAAATGACTGCAGTGAAAATGAACAGGAAGCAAACTGAATCTAGTGGAAACATGTAGTACTGCACCCAGATAAAAACATATTAAAAGCTCATTTTTTGCAGTATCATCTCCAGATTTGAATTTAATTGATTTTCACATAGTGTTAGAGTAAATAATATTTTAGCATTTTGAGAAGATTAGGGTTTGGGGTAAAAAAATAAATAAATAAAAAATAAAATAAAATTATATATATATATATATATATATATATATATATATTTTTTTTTTTTTTTACCCAAAACATTTATATATTATGTTTATATAAAAAATCACATATACAGCACATATCTTGCCAATATTAACATGTATATACATTTATATTCTAATATATATTCTGATATACATATATAAACACAACCTATTTCACTTATATATGTATGTATGTGTGTTTGTATTTATATATACATAATAAATATACACTGTCCACACATTTTTATTTAAAAAAATGTTTTTTTTGGATGTGATTAATCACAATGAATCACAATGTGTGTGTGTGTGTGTGTGTGTGTGTGTGTGAAAACCCAGCTAAAGTAATTTTTTGTGAATTACTGTTTCATGCTTAAAATCATCTTTCATAAAGGTAAACAAAATTCTGTGATAACTTTGTTATCTTTAATATTGACTAAGACCACGTCAAAGATTGAAATCATAGTGAAATAGTTAAAAACAAAATGAAACTTTGATTTTGAGACTTCAGCCAGGATTTCACACACACACACACACACACACATTATATATACTATATATATTCGCAAGTGTTTGTTTGTAATATATGTATGTGTTCATTTATTACGTGCTCATTTAATGCACACACATACAGTATATATTTTTAACATATTTAAATGTATATGCAATATATATATATATATAATACATAAACATATTTAAATACAGGTATATACATGCATGTGTGTGTATTTCTATAAGCATAATAAACCACACACTTCACACTCATATATTATGTAAACAAAAACTTTTATTTTGGATTACAATTAATATATATATATATATATATATATATACACATTTCAGATAAAATATTGTTTTATAGTGAAATATTTTCAATATTTCTTTCAGATTGACTTTTTTTTAGATTAATTTACTTTTTTCACTTTAACAAATAATCTTCCAAGTGTCTTCTTTAAAAAAAAAACCTTAAACCTGCGCTCCAAAGCCCTCCTCATTAATCCTAGAAGCATTCTAACAGAAGCATGTAAACTTCCAGCAGCAGAATCTCTCTCTCTCTCTCCTGACGTCTCAGATCCGCAGCCAAACGCTCCTCTGGAAGAGCTGTCTCTCCTCTCACATGCCTGCTTTCTCTAATCACAGGCCTACTTGGCAACCAAAGCTCCGGGAAGCAATCAATAAAACCTTGTTACTCTAATTGTGAGATTATAATCTTGACCGCGACGTCTTCTGCATTAGAAACGTTTCCCAGCTACTTTCTTCAGCCAAGAATGCAAATGCAAAGACTAACATTTACGCTGCGCTATCACATCCAGATGAACTTCAGCTGATAAAGGAGGAGTAAATTGACACAGTGGTGGAGGACAGCTTAGCATGCTAATCAGAACAAGATTGTGTTCAAAGCCATAGTTTATACTGAAAAACTATTTACTCTTATATTTACCCTCATGTCATTCCAAGACAGTATGCTGCTTTATATGTATTTACATATATACTGTATCAGTGCTTTCAAACGTTTAATTGTGATTAATCACATTATCTTTTTGTTTAGACAATATATTTATTTATTTATTTTATGTATTCATGTTTATGTATTACATATATTTATAAATAAATATATAAATGCATATACATGTAAATATGTTCAAGATATATACTGTATGTGTGTGTATTTACAGTATATGTACATAATAAATTAACACAGTACACATACATAGCATGTGTGTGTGTGTGTGTATGTATTTACATGATATAACTTGGATGTATATAAATATATATACAAGTAAACTATATGTTGCAAGTGTGTGTCTTGACATATACATAATAAATATACACACCTATATATTCCCAAATAAGCATCATCTTATCACTAAAGCTGCATATCTGCATATTTGCTGCATTTATTTAAAAATACAGTAAAAACTGTAAAAAATGTGAAAAATTATTGCAATGTAAAATAACTGTTTTCTATGTGAATATACAATAAAATGTCATTTATTTCTGTGAACAAATCTGTATTTTCAGCATCATTACTGCAGGAATCATAATAATATACTGATTTACTGCTTGATTATCCTCAATGTTGAAAACAGTTGTGCTGCACAATATTTTTTTGTGGAAACCGCGTTTCGTTTTGTTTCCCAGGATTCAAAAGAATAGCATTTATGTGAAGTAGAAATCATTTGTAATATTAGAAATGTCTTTACTGTCACTTTTGATTAATGTAATGCAACCTTGATTAATAAAAGTATCAATTCCATTTAAGAAATGCTAATCATTTAATATATTAGCATACATGTTTAACAGTAAATAAACAGAGAGAAAACTTTTATTTTCTTCTTTTTAGATGAAATAGTCTGTGAAGAAGTGATGGAAATTCACCAAAACACCAGCATTGATGTTTTTCTCTGTAATCAATTCTCTGGCTATATCTGTCTGTCTCTCTCTCCTTCTCAGCTCCATTCAGCTTCTCTCTCTCTCTCTCTCTCTCTCTCTCTCTCTTGTTGGGCTGCTATCGATCGCCCGAGTCGGCTGGAGGTCAACCCTCGGCGGACTCCAGACTCTTTTGTTGGCGGCGGTTACCGTGGCGATCCTTCGTGACCCTGAACACACAGAGGGCTCGTTAGGGGCCAAGCGGAGACGATCTCTCCCCTACAATCAGATAAGGTCAAAGGTCGCAAGAGGACAACGTGGTCGACGTGAATGTGAAGACTCCTGGGAAGAACGAGGCGCCTGATCTGAGACCAAACGAGTGTGTGATGGACCGCGATCAGACCGTTTCCATGACAGTCATCTTCAATGGAAGCTTTTCAAATAGAATCTGTTTCAAAGTAACAGCGAATGGAAACAGATCAAACAGCCAGAATGTCCAGCCATGTACAGTTCGCTCATGTTGAATGATCAATTATAATGTCAGATTAATGAACTAAACCTGATCATCATTTTCAAGCATCTGACCATCTCGACAGAGAGTCACATGATCAGTGATGCTCATTTATTTACATTTGATTAGACACATAGGAATAATAAGGAATCATTTCATATTTATATATTTATAAAACCTTACAATGGTAGCATTTCTATAATGTTTATTTATTTATTTATTTATTTATTTTTTTTACTTATTTAACCTTAGTATCTATATTTCTATATTATATATATATATATATATATATATATATATATATATAGGTACATATACAAATAGGTACATAGAAATAATGCAAAAAAATTGTATTTTGTATAATAATCACTATAATATTAATTATAATATTATTTCTCAAAATTCATTTATTTATAAATATAATTGTGTGTGTGTATATATATATATATATATATATATATAATATTTTTATAATATTAATATTTTTTATCATATTTTTATTTCTAAAACTCCAAACCTTTATTTCTAAGATTAAGTTAACTTATTTAATTGTACGTAATTAAGCACATATATTAATCACAATGCATAATCAATGTATATTAAAAGCTTACAATATTCATGTTCCTTTTATATTTATATAATTTTTTTTTTTGCAGAATCTGTTTCTTGTTTATTTTATATTTTAATGTTTTCTTTATCATTTCTGATTTAAATATGTTGTCACAAACCTATTTTAATATCACAATGAAACGAATAAACAATAGCACATCAGTATAATGTCAAAACCAGCGAATGCTGAGTTTATGTGTTTTCATATGCAAGATAATTAATTCCATCTTGTCAAGTCCTTTCCGTTATTATTTCTCCTGAACGTCACTGTCATTTGAAGAACCAAAAATAGACTTTACGATCTCGGATGTGGTAAAGAATTTATTAAAAATGTCTGATGAAAACCCACGAGGATGTCGTTTAGGGTTTGAATTGGTCCTGTTAACGATGCTGCACTGCTAAACAAACACTACAAGAAATATTCCAAAAAAAGAAGGCACTAACGACCAAGGAGATGGAGACACGAGGAGAAGACACTGTTTCTGTTAATAAAGCAGAAAGACACTCAGATTGTTTGTCTGGCTTCGGTCAGTCACTGTGTGTGTGTGTGTGTGTGTGTGTAACATTACAGCGTTAAATCAGTCTGAACTGCCTGAACCTGGTCAAGCGGAGGAGATACGCAGACAGATGTCAAATACGAGTCTCAGAGTAAACAAACCAAGACAAAAGAAGCCAGAGAGCCAGAGTACAGGACCATTTTCAGATCTTTCATCCATCATAAGAACTATGCACAAAACATTCATGATTTAGCCATTCATATTTGTGCAAAGCACATCATCACACTAGTTTCGTCTCATAAGAAAGTCCAGATCTACGCCGCATCCAAAATACCACTAAACAAGAAACCATGTCCGTGTTATTGCATTCTGGAAAAGATCGAAATACAGAAATAAGCCGGGTCTGGATCTTACCTGACTCGGGGAGAGGAACTCTTGGTTGTTCTCACTCATGTACATGTTGTCACCATCAAACTGTGGACAGATGGAGAGAAGAAGATTAAAGTTTGATTGGTCAGACAGCCGAGATAAAGGAACATGATTTGCATATCAGACAGAACGTGGAAAAAAAGGGAAAGAACAATTCCATCAAAAGCGTCAGAAAGACACCGAGAGAGAACAAACCCTAGTGTGCAGCCTATCTAGACAGCATCTTAGGGCGCGTTCTTCCTCTTCTCCTGCTTTAATTCTAGAGCAGCACGGCATGCATTTCTACTGAAATACTGAAATGTTTCCATTCTAGATCCAAGCTTTAATGTGAACACTACCTTTATAAGAAAGATAAATATCAGCCATCATATTAGATTCTATAGTGTTTGCTAAAAACCATAGAAATCAATATGACCTTAAACTCAACAGACGCTTCGGAAATGTAAATATCAGTACAATATCAGTTCCATAACAAAAAATCGAAATGAACTATTTTTATTTCAATAAATATTAGTATTTAGCATCGCTGAATCAACCTAAACACATCATAGAGTAAAAATAAATAAATAAATATTATTATATAATCATTTTTAAGGGTTAAATAAAGTAAAAATAGCTATTTATGCAAAAAATCGCATGTCGTTACTTTTTACAGTGCATTTATAGCAGATATTTATACTAATAACATGAAATATTTCTATTTTTAATGTATTTAATTGCATTTCTAATGCATTGATCACACTGTCATATTAGCACAGTGCAAAGGTCAAACATGTGCTGATATTTCATTTGCAAACAACTTTTGCTGCTGACAGACTGAACAGGTCAAAACGAGACAGAAAAACCGTCCTGGGTCTGAAATGATGGAGCGCTGCGAAAGGAAGGATATGACAGCTCGAAAGAGAGAATTTGAAAAACCGACCACAATTGCCCTGCAGCGCGTGTCCTCGGACTGAAAGGTTGAGCACAAACACGTCGCTCATGCCTTCCCCGTCCTGAGCTAAATTACTCATAACTTTAGCTTTAAATGCATGCTAGGACGCAAGAGCGGGACGAGCGAAGCCACCAAACACTGTCTCTCTCATGAGCTCTGACAGCTGTCAAATACAAGAGAAGAGGCAGAAACATACAGTCGCAAACTATTTATTAACAAATCCTGAAAAACACACCATCAAATGGCTAATCTGAGAAGCGCAGGGGAAGCCTTCCTGGTTGTGTCTCATCAGACAAAACCTTACAGGAAACAACCGAGCAACAGTCATATTTACACAACAAATATCAGACAAATACAGCAAAACAAAGCAGGAGGTGCGTCAGCGCGGGGTTTGCTAAAACCACAGGAATCAATACGATACTAGAAACTCAACAGACGCTCAGAAAAGCACAAATGCACAATATATCAGTTAACATGCAGTACTGCTTTCATAAAACGTGCATTTTTTCAGTATTTTATATTATTTATATTAAATTATTTATATTGTATTTGCATTTTTTTTATTTATAAAAAAAGTTTCCAAAATGAATAAAAAAGATTATGCATTTAATGCAAAAGCTACATTTATGAGAAGGCTGATGGTATTGATTTCTATATTACTAATGGTGATGATACTGGTTATGGGCCATCACAGAGATACTGATCATATCAGCATCAACCAAAATTGCAAAACGCAACCAAAAGGCATACTGAATCCACATATTAATGACATTTAACTTTATGACAACATCTCTTTATATCCTCGCTATATGGATCTGAGCATGTGCAGTGAACACACGCATGCATGCACGCACTCACACACACACACACACACACAAAGAATGAGAGAGTTTCTCTCTTTCTCTCTCTCTCTCTTCCCTCTCAGAGAAATGTGATATTATGCTGGAGTATAATGACAAAGCCGTCAAACAGCTGATGGGGGTCGTAGAGCATTTCCAATGTGAACACCTCCCTCCCCCACACGCATTTTATATGGATATGAGTGTGTGTGTGTGTGTGTGTGTGTGTGTGAGCTAAACAGTCATCATGCATTTATATATTCCATACTGCAAACTGCAGCATCAATAATACAGTATTACAGCATCTCATTGCGCGCACACACACACACAACTAAAGACTTTTTCTAGAAACACACCCTCATATCTGCCCCCCCCCCACCTCCCCATCTCTAATTAAGATGCAAATATATCCAAACGCACTATAGACATCTTCACAAATTACACCCTTTCACTGTGTGTGTGTGTGTGTGTGTGTGTGTGAGACAGAGAGAGAGAGTGTGTGGGGGTGGTGTTAAGTTATAATGGAAGATTAAAAGATTTTCCCCCTTATCTGCAGATTTTATTACATTCAGACACGTGTTCACAGAAATACACGCGATGCAGCGTTTAAACGTTTGGAGTCATTATGATTTATTTTAAAGGAATAAATACTTTAGCAAGCATGCATTAAATTGATCAGAAGTGACAGTTTCTAATACTCTGTGAATCCAGAAAACTACAAATATTGTGCAGCACAACTGTTTTGAACACTGCTGATTCTAATCAGTATATTAGAATGATTTCTGAAGGATGATGTGACCCTGAAGACTGGAGTAATGATGCTGAAAATTCAGCTTTGATTGCAAAAATAAATTACACGTTAACATATAATCACACAGAAATAATCTATTTTAATCAGCAAAAATATTTTAGAATTTTACTGTGTATTTGATCAAATAAATGCAACTTTTTACTACAGTAACCAGGTTCCTACTAAAATACAGAAGAATGTTTTATCACTCTTATTAGAGGTTTTCTGATTGTAGATGCTAGTATCTGTTATGGAGTGTGTGTATGTATCCTGTCTATAAAGCGTTTTAGACGATCATTAACTCTATTAATATACAGCTCTTATTATATCACACCTTTCCGTTCAAGGTCAGTTCCTGTAGAAAGAGCAACGACTGCAAACACCTGTGAAAAAACCAAACATTCATTGGTTGTTTCATCGTCTGCGTTTCATACCGCACAGTATTTATTTAGTATGTACTCTCTTTTAAATAGCATGCTAGAAAAGCACACATTACACATGACAAACAATGCAAACATTAGTATGCTTTATTCTTCTTTTCACAGAGCGATTGTGATTGATTTCACGTCTGCGAGCGGAAGGTCAAGCGCATCGCATGTGGTTTACAGTTCTGATGCATATTGCGCATTTTGACAAATGTCATCCAATGCATGCAGTGTACATACTACAGGACGAGTATGACTTGTATTTGTCTCTCTTTCTCTTTCTCTCTCGGCACGTCTGCCACGCTAGGCTTTCCTATTACCCGTCTAATTGCACATTCCGCAGTGACAAGAGCTCATTAGTGCTTAATTACACACGTGTTATTTAGTACAAACATCTCCATTTGGGCCCCTTTTGCCGTGTAATTGTTCTGCGGGGACGGCCATGAGATGAAGGGCACATCGCAGAGATTCGTGCTGAGTACGGAGGCTGGAAGTAGGTCATGTGCCGTAGCAATAAACAAGGAACACTGCAATAAAATAATATAGTCTCACACACACACACACACACAAATGCATGCATGCCGAAGCCAGTAATATCCAAAGCTCATGTAATATTTACAGTGCACTAATAGAAAGATGGCAGAGGAGAGAAGCAGACTCTTTTGCATCTGAATTTCAGAGAAAGCTGCAGACTACATTAAAACTGCTGGGTTTTGTAAGTCTGTGTGTGTGTGTAAAAGACAACGTGTGTATGCACCATAGACATCTAACTATGTGAATGTTATACCGTGCATTGCATGCAAAAGTCCGAAAGCATACTAAAAATATGAGATTTTGTTTATTTAGGAAACAAATCCTAAAAGTTTTAGGATAACGAGAAGCATAGAAATATTTATATTCTAAGGTTTTATATGTTTAAGTATATACTACAATTATTAGAAGATCCTGCATTATTTTTGTAAGTAAATAGTTTACTTAGACCTGGAAATAAACAGATTTAGTATTTTGAAAATATTTAAATATTTATATGTGATTAAACAAACTTTTTTTAAACTAAGAAATAAACAGATTTTAGAAATCAACATGAATATTTTAGAAATATAAACACTGTAAATTTTCATAGTTATGAATATACACCTTTTATTGTAAATACCAAATATGGAATATTCTGCACTATTTATGTGTTTAAAGTGCGTTTATATAAACCTAGAAAAAAATAGATATTATTATAAATAATAAAAATATTAAAGAAATGTTAGCATTATAAGGCTAAGTATAAACAACTTACGATTTAATTTAAATTATATGAATTCATTTAAACCTGGTAATAAACAGTTTTACGAAAAAATAAATGACAAATATTAAATACTGAAAGTTGTTCTTTGGAAACTCATCTCAGATTATGCTTCAGGTTTAGTTCGTGAAGCTCCAGTGTATCTTGAGATGTTTAAATGCATTTACTAGTTCAACTTGTTACTCAGACTGCTGATAGTATGGTCTTTAATTAAAAATTTACAATCAAAGGCAAAATACAGAATGGAGGCATATTTCACAAGCAGCTTTGAACTTTTGAACCCCACTGGATTTCTGATGCAAACAAAGCAATAAGTGATGCAAATAACGTCACTTTAAATGCACAACTATGATTGGCTTATTGCTTTTACAAAACAGTAGAAACAGTAATATAATAACACAAAAAGTTCAATTATAGTTAAATTATTCAATTAATAATTAATATTAAGGGTTCATATTTTGGTATAAATGACATGCATGCATGCAAGGTTTTTATTGTCTTATACTATACATTTATTTTTACCGTGTTTGTTTAAAGACTCCCAAATGATTTGTTTAATGATTCATTTCTCCAAACTCCTCCAGTGATTGGTCGATTTCATTCAAAGCAGTGTTTATGCTACAAAAGTGACACCTAGTGGTGATGAAGTGGGCGGAGATATGCTAATGATTCATTCTGACATAAACATGAAACGGCTCTGGCCTCATTTTAAAAACGACTCATTTGAGTCGACTTTATACATGGCACACTTTCATATTTGATACTTTGCAGGGTGTTTTTCATTCACTTTACACACTGCATGAAAGCTCATAACAGAGGCAATTTAAAACATTCCAATTAATAGTTCATTATAGTTCATTAGTCTAATTGTGGCTGTTTACGCCTGACAAACTTGTGCATTAATGTAGAATATGAATAGTCTCTTAAATGCACAATATGCATTAGCTCATCCAATCAGAATGAATAAATCTTCCCAGATGCTGACACACACACACACACACACACACACCGATGACGTGAAACAGCTGTTAACATGGCTTCTGTGCAATTCAGTCCAGTTCACTAGAGTCCAATTCACATGTCAGCTTGCTCCGGTCCTGACCTTTGCTTCAGTCTCAGTTACTGTAATCTGGCAACAAGCGGCACTGTCCAGGCCAACTTGGACCGAACTACTCAAACAATCCAGTTGTTGCCAGAACAGCGTGGAGGAGAAGAGCGGCGGTAATGACGGCAGCCAGCGGTGCTCGTCTCCTCTCCGGAGAATGAATAATATTCTGGCAGAGCCCAATCTAATAGGCGCTCTCTCTTAGATATTCAGCTGAGAATGGCACTTATGAAATCTCAAACTCCAGCCGTAATTGACTATGCAAGTCTTTCCAAATCAGGCAGCGGAGAATACGAAAGAAAGGAGAAACAGAAAGCAGGAATATGTCAGCTTTGTGGCAGAGGAAGACGAGCGGCGTCTCACAAATGAGGATGGATTAAACGTGCAGACGTGACAAATGGACGAGGGATCTGATGATTACTCCAAAACACAAACGCACACGCAGTGCGACGCAATGCAATTAACTGCCGTCACGTGACTGCGCGCCACACCCTCCGTCTTCTCTGATTGGCTAATCACAGCAAATTCACGAGCTCCAGCTGTGGCTGTTATTATGAGGCCTTACTTCAGTCTTATTTAAAGCTCAAGTATCAGAAACACATGTTGTGCTGCTAATTTGTTTGTTTTTATAATATTTGATAATTAGTCAACCAACCATTGAGTTTTACAGAAAAAAAAAAAAAAAAAAAAAAAAAATATATATATATATATATATATATATATATATAAAATATATGAATATTTATTGTGTATGTGTGTGTGTTTATACAGTATATATATATATATATATATATATATATATATAATACACACACATACAGACTATATTTAGAAAATATTTACAAGTATTTACATGTATATATTTATATAAATTATATAATATCTAAATATATTTAATATAGATATTTTTCATAATTTTTCATCATATGCATGTGTTTATTTATATATACATAATAAATACATACAGTACACACATGTATATTATATCAACTAAACTTTTAGGTTTTTTTTACAAAGCGATTCTTACATTATTCATATTATTCACTTAAATATTATACTACGAGTATCGAAATGAGGAAAGCAAATCTTTTAAAGACGACACAAAATAACATTCACAAAGATTCTTAACAATATATTTTTTAATTTGAATATTGCGATGGGACTTGAAAAGTGAATGAATTGCAAAATAATTGTATTTAAAGTATTTATTAAAAGCAGATGTATAGTTTTATTAGTGATCGTCTATTTAAAGCAGTTTATAATATTTGGATGCCCATAAATCCGTATCATATGAGATTATAGTCCAGGATTACAGAGATGAGAACTCATCTTGAAAAAAAGCAACACAAATTGGCATCGATGGACTTTGGTCCGAGCGTCGCCAGCGCTGCTCTCTGGATTACAAACATTCAAAACATTACATTAGCACATATTTAGCAGAGGAGGGAAATTTGAAATCTCATTTGGCTAATCCTGCCGTCCTCAGACGGTTTAGTGTCGACACCTCGCTGTGTGTTTAACGTTTAGCTTCAGAAGAAATGGCAGCAAATGAGGGAAACCACTGCGAAGAAAACGCATTAATAGCTCAAGTGCTTCAGATATGTTTCTACGATATAAATCAACAATCTCGGTATGAATTCAGTCATTTCTCATCAGACTGGTGTGATCATTCAGATTTATAATCTTAATAAATGACAACTACTGGCTCAAAAGCTTATAAGAAACATCTGAGACAGAATTGAGACATCACTGAGGGGCAGGACAAATCATAAATTGTTTCGAAATTTTTAGTGATGAGATTTAATGGAGAGCAAAATCATAAAAGCAGACGTTTGAAATGTCTTTCCTGAGGAAATTACCCAACAATGTTGGAAATTTCTCTCTAAATGTAAACATTTCTCATCTAATGATCTGAGCTCTTTCACATTCATTTTATAGCTCTATATTATTATAACTGAGCTGTGAATGAGCAAGAAATAAGATCAAATGCACTTAAAATCAGAAAAGCGGATTTTTGAGATGTTTCTCCTAAGAAAGCAGCACTAGTGATCTCTCGGGAGAGATCTTAACAATGTCTCAAACTGTGCTCAGATACCTAAAATGTTAAAATCAAAAGTCAGCGATTTGAAAATGAACATTTCTCATCAAATGCTCTGAGCTTCTTAACAATCGTTTTATAATGCATTACTATTACTAGATGACAACTACTGCCTCATTTGTGTCTATGTATGTGTTTATTTCTCTTAAAATGTTTTAGGAGAAACATCTGAGACAGCCGAGACAAAATGAACGAGCAACAGCGATGAGACTTCAACTCAGAAAAGCATATGTTTGAGATGTTTCTCCTGAGAAAACAACACTGGTGATCTTTCTCGGGAGAGATCTCAATGACGTCTCAAACTCTGCTCGGATACCAAAAATCATCAATAAAATGTCAGAAATCTCACACGTTTCTCATCAAATGATCTGAGATGCTTCACATTCATGTTATAGCTTCACTAGATGACAACATCTTAGGAGACATAACTGACTATGAACGAGCAACAGTGAAGAGATTAAACTGACTTAAATTCATGTCTCTCCTGAGAAAACAACACTAGAACTCAAACATTTCCAATCTAGACTGCAGAAACCTGCTTTCCGAATCAAAACTTACTAGTGTCTGTTTTTTAGGAGAACTATCTGAGACCAAGCTGATACTTAAACTCCATTAAAGCTCCAGAGCAACAACAGTCTCCTGGCACCATGTGAAAAAAGGAGGGAAAGAGACTCAAACCTGTCGGTTTTTAGAGCAATAAACTCTGAAAATAACTGTGTGTGTGTGTGTGTGTGTGTGTGTGTCGTTCACCTCCAGAGGAAGCTGAAAGCTGAGGGTGGGTGTATGTGTGTGTGTGCGGGGGGGTGATTTTAGCTAGTGAGCGGATGTTTAACTGAACCAACTTTTAACTGAACCCTGTGTGTCGAGATGTAAAGATACCGAACAAAGGCCTAAAAGCTGGTTGCCTCCCTCACCGCAACACCTGATGCACGGGGCCGAGGAGAAACGGCACGTTTCCTCTCAGAGCTGTTAAAGTGGTTGTTCTGAGCTCAACCTTCATGCCATGGTTTGGTTAGACTTCTTAAAAGGCGGCTGAGGAGACGCTTGATAAAAGGCAGATAATTTTAAACCATTCATATGTAAATGCATGTACGCATCCGGAAAACCGAGCAAAAAGAAAAAAAAAAAGATGTTTTTTTTTCTCTGTCTTTTTTTAGATCGTTCCTCAGAACTCTGGGCATTGTAAAAATACCATATTTTTTTAGTTTTATTTACGAACGTGTCAAGACTCTGTGAGAGAACTTTAACTAACTGCAGAATAATGAAACCAGATACAAGTCTGAAGATTTCTGTACTTCACTTTCTATATTTTTATGACGATGCAGTCGTTAAAATAGTCCAAACTGTCCCACACAATTCAGGGTTTTGAGTAATGTTTCCATGACTTGTTTGTGAACACTGAATAAAGATTGATAAAAATATATATATATATATATATATATATATATATATTAAAAAAATGACAGTAACACTTTAATTAGGCCTTTATATATATATATATATATATATATTCATGCATCAGTTATGCAACATATAATGCTTTTTCCAAAGTTACAATACCTAGTATTCATTGATATACCTTTAGAAAGCATTTAAATGTGAACAATGCATTACAATGCATTTTAGCCTTACTCGCAATTATTTATGAAAAGACATAATGCATTATGAATAGCTCTGTAATGCACTATACATATAGCCTTTAAGTAAGGTTTTACTAAGCGTTGACTTTTTCAGGCCTAGTTTAAAGAATATCATAACATTACCATATTTGCTTAAAAACCATACATTTTTATTCATTCTTATTGTAATATAAACGTATTTAAAATGATAAAAATGTTGTTTTTAACACTACCGTGATTAAAATACCATGGTATTGTGTAAAATACCTCACGGTACATTATATGAGAATCAAATACTATATCACGGTCCGTATATTCAATGAGTTTTCCAAAACACTACAGTACTACCATAAATGTTCAAAAATAACATTGTGTAATCGTGCACTAAACATTGCTAAAACATTCAAATATTTAGATTTTATGATCATAAACCATGAAAATTTTATACATATTATTTTTAACACTATCAAGATGGCATTGTGCAAATGTCATACAGTATGGGAAAGGAAAGCGACTGGTGCCATGGCCTATATAGCATCTTTCAAGCCTGGAATATGTTGGAAATGCCTTGATATTTGCAGGTTTCTCCTGGCCGTGGGAACCCTGATAATGGATAGGATGAGGTAGGAGCGGTCAGCATGAGCTGCTTTGTTAGCACTCCAGCGCTGATAAATGATTTACGATGTCGGTTTCTGGAACATCAATACCATCTCGTTTCTAATTAAAAAGAGGCCGCCCACAATATTGCACACGCCGGTATTCAGTCGAGCAGGACCGCGAGAACATCATTCCAAACCGAGAGCTTCTGCAGAAGAGGATTTACCGTGTTTCGGAACAATTTAATTTCCATAGTTTCACATTTTTCAGTTGATGCTCTGAGCAGATCAATTAAAAACAAAAAACGGTTCGAGTTTTTCCAGTGAGTCAGACCTGTTTTACTTTGTTAAATACGGACGTCCTTTCAAGTAACGGAAAGTGAAAAAGGAAACTTAGGTAATTCTTAGTCAAACGTGTTCACTTTTGATAGTGAGTCACTCTCGAGGGTGATTGTGTGAACATTTGCAGCGCTGCAAACGTAAGATGAGTGATGCTCAACTGCAGAGACACTGTGTGCACATCAGAAAAACCATGCCTGCCGTCTAAAGATGATACTAAAATGACTGTATGTTTACGTGCATCCAAAATACTGCACTGCATTCATTAAATGCAATATACGTCATTAAAAAAAAGATACATACAGCATGCTTCCACACTGGTCATCTTGTTCTCAACAATTTCTGTGTAAATTAGTTTGTGCAAATGTTTGTTTTGGTTTCACACAGAAGAAAATTGCAATAACAGTATCCACATGAAATGATATATTATAC
>JAUCMS010000093.1:1189395-1200667 GCA_032357445.1 Enteromius radiatus | reverse complement strand
TTGTTTTACCATAATATTTTAGGAACAAATATGTGAGCCTGGACCACAAAACCATTATACATCATCTGATATAAATATGACAGGACAATATTTGGCTGAGATACACTTATTTGAAAATCTGGAATCTGAGGGTGCAAAAAAAAAAATCTAAATATTGAGAAAATCATCTTTAAAGTTGTTCAAATAAAGTTCTTAGCAATGAATATTACTAGTCAAAAATGTGAAGTATTATTTACAGTAGGAAATGTACAAAATATCTTCATGGAACATGATCTTTACTTAATATCCTAATGATTTTTGGCATAAAAGAAAAATCAATAACTTTGACCCATGCATGTATTGTTGGCTATTGTTACAAATATACCCCAGCGACTTAAGACTGCTTTTGTGCTCCAGGCTCACACATGAATGTTATATTACAGTATACGAACATGGTCATAATGCAGTGCTGTATATCAAAGTATTATCAGATATTTGCATTTGTTTAGATTAAGCTAATAAATAACTACTAATGCTCATAGTACACAGTCACTGTTCAAGTTAATAAACGCATTTTTGCATTCAACATTTAAATTTAAAATTAACATATGCATAATCATAAATGATTCTAGGTTGAATATAACATACAGCGCATGTTGAATTATATGCATCAATATATTCAATTGCAGTTTAAGAAGATATGATCTGAAAGGTTTTAGTGCTGCAGTAATAGACGCATCTGTATTGCTGTGAAATGTTTGGCCTTGAAGGAAAGTCCGAAAGGAAAGTGGTCTTGAATATCAGAATACAGGCAGCACTCTAATCTGGTTCAGGTCCATCTTGCTCCAGCGATAAGCCTTGCCAATATGGTATCCGTTTCTGCTTGTTTCCTTGGCAGGCTGCCCAGTGTCCATTGTTTTCCCTCCATATCCCACCCTGCACTCATTTACTGCTCCCTCCTTCCCTGTTTGTTCACCGCAGCAACCGTCCTGAGCCCTGATTGGCCGGGATATCTGGCAGCTCAATTAACCGGTAATGTAGTGTTTACCTTTCAAACCACTGAAGAGGAAGTCCTGATGGCAACACACACACACACACAATGGCTTGTGTGTCACTTGATGCAAAGGTGAATCTTATAAAACCTGTCCCCAAAATTAAAAGAGTTTTTTTTTAAAAGAAAAATACACTAGAAATTGTATTTTACAGATATATACAGGAAAGATGTATAGAAAAAAAGATATATATGTGAAAAAATATGAGAATTATATAAGAAAACATACTAAATAAATAAAAATAAAAGGTTTTTTTACATAATATTTGGATATGTACTGTATTTATTATGTATATATAAAAACACACAAATACAGTATATATTTAAAAAATATTTACATGTATATATTTATATTTTATATTTATGCAAACATAAGTTTAATACATAAGCATAACATATTTTTCTTAAAATATGTACATGCATATGTTTGTAATTATATATACATAATAAATATACACAGTATACACATATATAATATATATATCTGAGAGATTTGAAATTGTTAAAATTATAAATATAAAAAAAAAACATATTACAGGTAAAAATAACAACACTGTATTGGCATTGTTATTTTTACTGTAATGTGATTGTTATGAATATTGAATGTATTTAAATATGTGGGACAATTGTCCTAAAACAGGCTTCATTCAAGAAAACATGATCATTTGGAGGAGAAATATGAGCTGTTTCTGATGACGTCCCGTCAAGGTGTTCCTCAGAAGCACAGGTTGTGTGTAAATATTTCTGATTTGAATCTGTGAAAAGCCTCGGGGCCAATGTTATATCGCAGCATATGCAAAGCTAGAAATTAAGTAAACAATGTATTAGAGCCGCATGGTTTTTGGAAAGAGACTCAGAGTCACAGGAGGACAGAGAAAACGAGCGTCCCGGATCCGAGAGAGAGAGAGCGAGGGACTCCTTCATTCAGCGGTTGCCAGTTGTATAATGAGAGTGTCAGTGTTGGTTAGCGTGTCTGTCGACTGCTCGCTCTCTCCGGCTGTAGACAGCCCTCATTAGCCCAGTAATGGCATGCCGTAGGGCCTATCACCACAGAAAGGTAAAGAGAGAGAGACACACACACGGACGGCAGATTTTACAGTAAAATGAAGCCCAGAGGCAGGAGAGGAAGACGGCCGATGTAAAGGCCAGAGAGACAGATGTCTGCGGCTCTGCCCCGAGGGATGCTTCGCTACAGTCTATTAGCACATAATAAGATCAGCGGCAACATGACAGAATTACACCCGCCCACAAATTAAAAACCAACAACTGCTGCGTAAATGAATTAACAGGCGCGTGCGATCGCATCTTTTAAGTGTTTACACAAATGACGTGATTACGCCCGTTTGTCACATCGGTTAGCGGTTCAGCGCGCGGTCAGAGGAGCTGATTGCGTCGGGTCAGGCGCGGCGTGTGCGTTTAGCATTAATTAAGCGTTTGACGGAGACGGTTGGTTATAATTCTGGCTAATTATTTACTCTCCCTCACTCGCACGAGGCTGTGGCTGCAGCTCTTATCATTGGGGTTTTTTTCACACAGCGTCGACATTCAGGGTTTGATGCTCTTTTCACATTTCCAGAGGCCTAATGCTAGAGCAAGATGAAGATAAGAGGGTCAACGAGGTCAGGTGGCAACGTGGGCACACAATAAAGAAGAAGAGAAAACAGACTCGTTCTGAGGGATCTGACCTCACGTGTGTCGTTCTCAGCACGAACGTAGATGCATTTATCTGGGACTGTATGCATGCACGCAACTTTTACAAAAATGCTATGTACTGGTGTAGTCAATGCAAAGTGGTGCATGTCTGAAATAGCCTTGGTAGTACTAGCATTATGGTAGATTGTCAAAAACAATACTACGGTAGTAGCACGGCCCCTAAACTTTAAAATAGTTTGCATGAAAATTTGATGCATGGCACACAGTAACATTATTGAAATTCTACACCATATACCATGGTGTTGAAGTGTTTTTGTGTACATTTGGAATACAAAAATACCATGATACATGTATTTTTAGTACCATGGTACTATGATAGAAGCATGGCACTTGATGCTTTTTTTTGTAAATGATCATTTATTTTAATACCACGGTACTGCACATGTTCAGTAAGGTGCTTTAACATGAGATTGGTGTTCAGACAGACACTGAATGATCGTGTTCTGCGCTAATACCGCGGTAGTAGTTTGAGCAGGTTGTAGGAGAGGAGAGAGTTAAGCTCTTATCTCGATGCAGCAGAAGACATTCCTCTATGAGGCCACAGTTTGCTAGTTTCCTGCCTTCTGCCCAGTGCCCTATTTTTACCCCGTCTTTACCCTCATACCCTCTACAGCTTTTTCCTCCACACACACAAGCACTTCCTGCTATTCACACACACTGCTACTGTGTTGTTTTAGAGGGTTATAACCTGTGCCAAACCAACGCCACCTCCACCGAGGCTGAGGAAATGTTGTGTGTACAGAACGGCTTCGCATCGCTCTTTGAAACGACATATAGTTTGATGTCGATGTACGCAATATCATGTTCAGAGCGATCTCTACTGTAAACTAACCTGCTAAACCCACTCTCCCTTTGAAATCAAGCGCCCCTTCATAAATCGTTTCGGGAGGTCTTCTGAAAAACCCCAGAGCATCAGGGGCTTTCTCATATGCTGGAAATGTAGTTTTCATACTGAGTGACCAATCGAAACTAGATTACAGTGTAGTATCAGTGCTGGCGGATGATATATGAAATAATATATTCGCAATGGCTTCGGTAATTCAACAGCACTGCGAGAGCCACAATGATTCATTACGGTAGTGAATCAGTAACTTGACTCCATAAAATATAAAGTTATTAAGTTATTAACTACTAGTGTACATATAAATGATAGTGAAAAAATATATTTTTGTGCATTTAATATATTTAAAAACTTGCTGAAAAGCAAAATATAATGTGTAATCAACATGCAGAATGCACAAAAAAAAAAATCATATATTTAAAAGAAATTATTTATATTAGAATTATTTAGAATTAGTGCTGTCTAGCGGGATTAATCACATCCACAATATTGTTTTTATTTACATAATATACGAGTGTGCTTATAAATGCAAACACATGCATGTGTATATTTAAGAAAAACATGTTGTTTATATACTAAATATATTTCTGTATAAAATAAAATATAATAATATATGAAATAATACATGCGAACATTTTCAAAATATCTACTGAATGTGTATTTATATATAGATAATAAATATACAGTATATATTTATTCTGGATGCGATTAATTGTTTGACAGCACTATTTAAAATATATTAGAATATTTTATTAAAAAATACTGTATAATATATATTTATATAATATATAAAATATATATTATATAAAAATATGTGTATACTACAGTAAAATAGACGTATGTAATTTTTAGTATTTAGAGTTCAAATTAATCTGAATTACATATTTTACATATAAAATATCAGAAAGCTTTTTTTTTTTACTCTAAATCCAAGTCCTAATAGCACAGTATAGACGTGTACTGCAATACAACACAACTAAAGTTTCTTCTCAATGACAAGTTCTCTAAAACCTCATCAGTGTCTTGATTTGTTGAAGTGTGTCTGTGGCATATTTGTGGGAACTAAAAAGAGAAGAGCGATGGTTAAGTGCTCTATGAATGTGAAATTAGCGGTGGCTCTGTGAACCAATCACTGGTCAGAGTTGTGAGAACCACTGAAAACACTTGCCGTGGAAGTAAATACAGGCCAAAAACAACACAAACGCCTCTCCATCTGAGATCATATAAAGGCCCTTACACCATGGTATGACCATCATTTTACCACGGTTTACTGCCACGGTGTATGTCCTGTTACCGCAGCATCCCAGTCTCTCAGATCATCTTACCGTCTCTGTTCGCAGCCAGACGACAGGTTACACGCATCCAGCAGGTCAAATCACAAACGCCGAAAGTCAATAGAAACACAAGATGATTTGAAATGTGAGTTAATAATGAATAGCACTCTATACGCCGGCGCTGGAGGAAATCACGTTTGGGGAATTGAGAGCTGAATCTATTTTTCACCGAAGGACATAAAACACAAAGCAGAAGTTGTGAATCCGCTTTCCCATTGACATCAAAAACACTTTCCAGGAGACTTCTGTGTCCAACCAAGGACCCTCAGGTCTGCATTAACGTATGTGTGTGTGACTTTAAATGATATCACACTTTATTAACACTAAATAGGTAACAACTAAAAAGTGATTAAAAGAGTTATTAATCACATCCAAAATAAAGGTTTTTGCTAGCATAATACATGTATGTATGTATGCGGTGTATATTTATTCTGTGTATTTAAATAGACACGCATGTATGCATATATTTCAGAAAAATATATTAATATATTAAATATAGACATGTAAATACATGTAAATATTTTCCAAATATATGCATTTATGTGTGTATTTATATGTACATAATAAATATACACAGAAAACACACGTACTGTATTATGCAATTCAGCTTTTTTTATTTCAAGCTTTAAAGTTAAAGTTTAAATTATCATCTGATATTTGTATTTTAAGCTTGTTAATTGATTTTTTAAATACTACAAGTTCTGTCAAGTTCAGAGTTAGTTTTAGAAGGGCAGACACGCTAACATTCATGCTGTTGGTTTGGGGGTGGGGCTTATTTTTTGCTTGACCAATGGCAGATCCGGGGGCGTGTTCATAAAAAAAAAACGTCTAGGTTATGTAGGTAAGCCTCGTTCCCCGAATAATTTAAACATAAACAAATCTGTTTAAAACAGTTCATAACAGCTTCTCTTTTGTCCATTTAACTGAGGACTGCTACTGAATTGAATTCAAAAAGCCATTTTATAAACTTTTTGTTCATCTTCTAAGATGTTTTGTTTTTAGCCAATGCTGATCACTGAAGACACTGCACTACATTGTGTTTTTATTGTGTCACATATGCATTGAGTTCATCTTCATGTGAGTTTGTTCATGTGTGTGTTACTGTAATTATTTGGCCGTGTGTTTGCCGGAGAGCCACCTGGTGAGGGGTTATGGGGGAGAACAGTGGGGTCATTGTGTGTGTGCTGGGTGATACAGGCTGACTGACCCATTCAACACACACACACAAGAGCCCACTATGTGTAAGACATCTGGAGGGCCTCAAACAGACGAGTATGACTGCATACAACTGCATGAAAAGATACACACACAGACAGACACTTAAACACTCACGCTTAAACACAGTACGGAAAAGATCCTACTTAATGAGCTACTATGAACCAAATCCAGTCTAACCTGCAGAAGTGAAATGCAATCAAGGACATTTAATATGCATCTTTGCATTGAAGTATTCCACGCATCACTGAATATTTCACTCACAATCATTGTATTTTTGCAGTCAGTGGCAGACTAATGCTAACAGTGCTGGTGAGGCTTTGGTACTTTAGTAACTGACATTTCACTTCCTGAGTCTCTGAATAGGTACATTAGTAAACAGTGGCAAAGTATGATCTGAAAAAGCTCATCTATATGCTGGTGTGCAACGGTCAGTCTTTCTCTTCTAAGACAACGGGCAAATTTTTATATATGCAAATGTATATTTCACTGATAGGAAAATGGGCCAAAAATATTGGTGACTCATGTTGCATTTGCATATTATAATCTTAATACATATTGCATATTGTGACCCAAATAAACCTGAAAAAGGACCCTGAGGACACACTTTTACACAGACACACTGAAATGTTTTTCTGTATTGCCTAATCTTTCCTCTTCAGTGTTTAATGTACTTCTCAAATCATTTCTTAGAATGGGAAAAGCAAACAAAAAAGTACTGCTATTGCAGATAAAATACTGAAATATTGTTGATGCACCTTACAAAGAAAATACTATTGCTGTACTGTGGTATAGAACAGATGGCGTAGGTTTTGGCAGTGAATGTAGTGTGGTATTTACATGGTACTTCATAGAATATTATGGTATGGGTTCTTAAATATGGCAACATCATGGTACACAAAATAAAAAAAATAAAATAATAAATCATAGTAAAATGTACATAAATAAATAAATGTAAAAAATAAAAAATAATAAATATTAAATGTGTTTAAATATTTATATATATATATATATATATATATATATATAGTATTACCATTGCATATATAAAAACATTATTACCAAAGAATCATAGTATTAAAAAGCATGGAAATACCACAAAACAACTATGGTAGAATAGTAGAAATTAAATAAATTAATACCAAAGATAATAAATAAATGCCAAATCATTTGCCAAATAACCTAAATAAATTGCAGTATTATCAATGGTACATTTAATAAAATAAAATAAAAAAATAATAAAATTAATAAATAAATAATATTACCACTGTGGTATGCAATAAATCCAATATTACCATGGTACATATGCAACAAAGCAGTATTATCTTGACACATCAAAAAACCTTTGTGCATATCCAGAACAACAACAAAGCAGTACATGTCCCAACTGTTGTACTACTATAGTACACACACACACACACACAAAAGGGTAATATTTTCAAAAAATGTGCAGATAATTATGGTAATGCTGAGTGTTTTGGTGGCTGTCAGTCATCTCATAATGTGGTTAGTGAGTTAGTGCAGGTCACAGTGAAGGACACAGACTGATGAACAGATTGTGTATTGTGTAAGTCGCTGTAATCAAGGCATCATATCAGACTGCATCTCAAATATCAGCAGCGCTGAAACCCATCCGGGGCTGCTGGAGAAACTCCTCGCTATATGCTGAAAAACACGTGTTCTTCGTTAAAGCCAGATCCCGCTCGCGTTTAGAAGCGTTTAAACCCCGATGCTCGCTGATCAAAAACAACATCTAACATGTCACTGTACACGAGAGATGTTTAGTCTGCAGACAGAGACTCGCAACTGTTTACCCATCCAGAGGACAGAACAAAGACGGGCTCGGGGTTAAACAAACACCGCAGACAGCTGAAGGTCCTGACCCACGCGCTCCCGAGGAGCAGCCGAGGTAGTTGTTGTGACTGACCTGCCCAAAAAACTCAAACACTTCAGCTTCAAAGCTAATTAAGTTCTGCATCTTGCTTTGGTTTTTTCCTGCAGGAGCGTAATCGGATTCCGGGAGGCGAAATAAATCAGATTTGCGGGCGGCGAAAACAATCAAATCAGACTCGTTTCGGGGCGGTGTATAATTAATCGACTTAATCAAACAAAATGTGTAAACTCACTAAACGAATTACGGTGGCTAATCGCAGAGGATTACTAAAATAACTCATCGTGTTCTGCTGTGAATTCACCGAGAGGTCCCTGTAGTACGAGTGGGATTTGAAGTGAATACTCAGTGCATGATTTGCCTCTGGATATATACTGTGAGACTAAATGATAACACGGCCTCTGGATATAAACAACTGAGCTAGAGCGCTAGCAGCATGTGTGCTTTCAAACAGACGCTCGGCTTAGAGGGTTACAATCAAAACTGACACGCTACCATGTTTATTCTGCTTGCAGCATCGCATTTAAGTGTCGCTATAAACATCTGAACTGATCAAACTCCTGTCCTGCAGCATGAGAGCGTTTTCTGCGGCATCTAGCGTGCATACTGCATACGTTTACTGAAGGAAGAAGTCGAGCCAGCCAAAAAAAAATTTAAATGCAAGATTGGGATGAGTTTGTTTCTTCATTCGATTTAGAGAAATGCAGCATTGCATCAGTGTCTCAGCAATGGATGTGAATGGGTGCCGTCAGAATGAGAGTCCAAACGGCTGATGAAAACATCACGAGTGGTCTGGACTGAATCAGGAGAGAAATCTGCATAGATCAAGCACAGTTTACAAGCCAAAATCAAAGTTTTAAGCAAATATGGGGCTGGATTTTGATTTGAGAGACAACAGGAGATGTACTTTTTCACTGGAGGAAGCGTTATTATGGATAGACTCAATTTGAAGTTAAAAACATCTTAAAGATGAATTTGTTTCTTAGAAACAC
This sequence comes from Enteromius radiatus, assembly GCA_032357445.1. NCBI lineage: Eukaryota > Metazoa > Chordata > Actinopteri > Cypriniformes > Cyprinidae > Enteromius > Enteromius radiatus. The sequence continues at coordinate 1,191,651 of JAUCMS010000093.1, read as the reverse complement.
ACAGCTGGACTGTTGGACTGGAGTGCTGTGGATTATTGTGATTGTTCTCTCATTCTGTTTGGACTCCTATTCTGACGGCACCCATTCACTTCCATTGTTGAGACACTGATGCAATACTACATTTCTCCAAATCTGATGAAGAAACAAACTTATGCTAATCATGGATAGCATGAGGGTGACTGCATTTTCAGGCAAACCTTTATTTTAGGATGAACTATTCTTTTTAAAAGTTGGTTTGCAGACTTTACTGTGCTACCATATCAAGCATGCACTATAAAGTGCTAACGCAGTAGACACACATAATGCACACTGCTTCAGACGCTATTTTGGTCAGTTTGTTGTATGAAGTGTCCACTACTATTGAGTTTCAGACGCAGCACTTGTGTCTTAATAAAGGCTAATCTTAGCAACAGAAAAGCGAGTGAGTGAAACACAAAGACGGAGGGCAAAGGTCGACGTTCTATTAAAACTCATTTTATATAAAACACTACACTTTCACTGTGACCAAATCTGAGATTTTGGTCTCAAAGTAGCTCAGTTTCACGAGAAAACATTTTTCTAATAATGACTAGTGCTAAACACTAAACTCATTTCAGAGGTGACTTCACTTTCATAGTTCATGGGCATTCATGCAATGTATCATCATCATCATCAAGATTTTTACTTTAGTCATACACAATTTCATAATAATTATACATAATTATACTAACCGGAAAAGGTGTAGGCAGTAGATTTATTTGACCTTTTTCATAATAACCATCATTTCCACTGCAAGATTTAATCTATATAAAAAATAATAATAAAAATGGCAATAATAATATATAATATATACATTACATATATATATAATAGTGCTGTCGAATGATTAATCACTTCCAAATAAAGTTTTTTGTTTATTTTGCATATATATATATATATATATATATATATATATATATTTATGTGTGTGTGTGTGTGTGTGTTATAATGTTATATAGTGACATAATAATTCTTAATTCTGAATTAAGTTTATTCAACACAGTCTCACGGCCAATTCGTACGAGGTCTCAAATTCGGGCTAATTCGTACTAATTCGTACGACCTCACTCGTATGATTTTATGTGTCTAAAACGTGACGGGTAGGTTTAGGGGCGGGGTTAGGTTTAGGTAATTTGTACAAATTCATAGGAATTGACAAATACGTACGATTTAGAAGAAATAGAGTGGGGTCGTACGAATTAGCCACCTCGTAAAAAAGCCGTGAGATCAGGTTGGTTTCTTTGTATTTATTTATTTTTGTATAACCACTAGCAAATGATTTAAAGCTTAAAATTCAAAACTAAACTAGCACACATTTTTGCTTTGTATTTAATGGCATTTCCTAGAATTTATGGTACAATACTGTAGAAATGAAGATACCGTAAAGATTAACATCACAACAATACAAAGCATCTTCAACAACATCTGACCTCTAAACGTCATCAACACAGCACATTTTCTCCTAATCATAAAATATAAATTGCTCATAAACGTGCCATAACGACACTTTTTACTCGAACGCTCTTCCTCGTTCGCCTCCACCAATGAACGCCTTCCATTGCTACCGATAAAGATGCTCTTAATGAGATGTATGAATCCAGATATTGTTGTGAATCAAGGTCAGAGGAGTAATCTGTGATTTACTGGAGACGGGAGCTCATGATGGACGCTTTGAAGGGTTTGAGCACCAGCTGTTACGCTTCTAATCCCACATTCTCTCTATCTGTTCTCGTGCTCCATCATGACCGCTTTCTTTTTTTACTTTATTGCATTTTGCATGTCCTCATCTCACTCCATCTGTCCGTTCTCACACTCACGCCATCGTCTCTCTCTTACACTGCTGTATGAACCTGAACCAAGACAACCAAACCTGAACGATCAAAGACCAATCTTCAGGCTCATAGCAGACAGAGACATTATATCAGCACTGACTGATGAACAAAAAAATCCCATTTGATATTAAATCACTTCTTAAATCTCATTTGCAATTACAAAAACTTTAAGCAATTAGTTCTTGGATGAATTGTAACTCTAGTCCAAAATTACTAACTTAATATTAACTATACAACAAATAGCAATTAATTGATTCATTTATTTTTAAACATAATTTATTTGTGTTTAAACATATATGTAATTAGCTGTTGAAACAGTGTGTATATATATATATTAATTAGTGCTGGGCAATGATTAATCGCGATTAATCGCATCCAAAATAAAAGTTTTTCTTTACATAATATA
>JAUCMS010000093.1:1163726-1180088 GCA_032357445.1 Enteromius radiatus | reverse complement strand
AGAAAAACTTTTATTTTGGATGCGATTAATCGCGATTAATCATTGCCCAGCACTAATATATATATATATATATATGTATATATATGCAGTACACACTCATATTATGCAAACAAAAACTTTTATTCAAATTAATTTTTCTAATTTTTTTTTTTTCAAATATATTTTTATCAAACAGAAACTATAAAAATAAAACCAGTAACAAGTATTAAATCAATAGAATAATTTTTTTTACAAAAAAACAAACCAACAAAATATTCTGTTAAAACCTATATGATATAAAAATATTTATTTAGTTAGTGTTAATAATAGTGTTATTTGGTTCCTAATTTCCTCTAAAATAGCTCCTTTGTGTCCAAAAAGACAGGAAGACATACAGGTTTTGAATCACACGAGTAAATGAGGTGAATGAACGTTTGCTCTTAACTCAATCTCATTGCTTAACAGGAGAAACTCTTCAAAAAATAGAGACATTCTTTAAAAGTCTCATTTGTGATTTTTCTTTCCCACACTGTTTAAAGGCCTTGAAGCCACTCGAAAGGCTTTCGGCTCTAATTCAGAAATAGTGCATGATGAAGAGATTAATTGTTTAGCAGGTGAACCTGAACAGACGCATGTAGATCAGTGATAAGAGTCAGCCGTGAATGAAGAGCCTCTCACAGACGACTCGGTCAGGTCCAGACAAAAGCAGCTCGTGTGTGTTTCACTGGAAACTTCAGGCTCGTTCTGTACACTTCTGAGACTGGGTTTGGGACAGTGTAATGCTCGTCTGACCCGGATATGAGGCGTCCTTTAGGTGTGCGTTCTCTCAGGGGCCCCCGGGCTCCGGCTCTGTTTGCTCAGGACGTGCCACGGGACTCTCAGACAACTGCTTGTGTTTGCCCAACCTCTCTCTCCATACAGCTGCTGCATTCCTGCCGTATTTATTTATCTCATGTCCTCCGCTTTAACATACAGAATTAACAGTCTACGCTCAGTTCTCAGAACATCTGCACTCACAACAGCAAAGAAGAAATAAGTTATTATTTTTATGATTATATATATATATATAGACTTTCATTAAAAATATAATATTTAAATTTAATATTTAATATTACAACAAATACTAAAATTAATTATCCATTTATATAATTACTTTAAAGAAAAAATACTAATATTATATTGCATAAAATACTATCAATTAAATAAAATATTATATAATAAAGTATTACTTGAAGAAATAATATAATAAATAAATATATACAATATATATTTAAATAATATAATTTAATAGTATATAATATTATATTATTTGAACAATTAATTGTAATTCATTTAAAATTAGTATATATAAATAATTATAACAACATAATTTAATGCATAATTGTAATGAAAAAAAAAGGTGAAATGTGAAAATTTTTTTACACACACACACACTGTTTTTCAACCATATTTTTTACTATGTGTCTAGTTTTTATTTTTTTAAGTTTTTTTTTTACCTAGTCAAAATAACCTTACTGCAGTTTGATTGAGATTAATTTGAATGCACGATGAAAAAACATGATTTTTGAGAATTTTTAAAAATCTATTCTTGCAAAACAAACACACACACACATATATATTCATTGGTGGGACGCATCAACACCGAGTCATGAGGCTGAAAGTAATAGAGGGAGATATACAAACACTAACAGGGTGACTATCTGCCTCAAATCCCACAGGGAACAGGGAAATGCTAGTTGGTCACAGCCGAGTTGATTTTGCGAGTTCTGCGGTATTTTCTCTGTTAGCTGTTAGCTTTAGCTTCTCTTCAGCGGGTTCAGGTGGACCGTCGGCTGTCAGACCGGCAGATAATCACAGCCCAAACAATATCAGCAACTTCCAGGCCTTGTCAAAGTTTCCTGCGTTTACAGCTCATAAAACCTCCACGAAATGTGTCCTGAGCCGAGCCTGAGCTCCTGCACGCTGCACGCTACGCTCAACATCGCTAATACCCTCACATACACATTCATGCCATTCATCAGCGCACATTATCTACCGCATGTCTGATCTACATCTTCATTAAAACTTTTCTTTTAAGCTGCACATAAATACAGCTTTAGCGAACTCATATCCAAGTCAAAATGCACACTTTTCAATTCCTGATGAATAAAATTCCACTCACCTACATTTTTTGTCTCCTTTAGAAATGCGAAACACTCCCTCCCAGCTAATAAAAATGATGTTCCAAGAACGTTTTGCTAACGTTCACATTGTTTTGTCCCGTATTAAGAATGTTACAGTAGTTCTTGACCGTTAGAGAAACATTCCATTCCATCATTTTGAAAATGTTCAAGAATGTTACATTTGAATGTTCCGTCAACGTTCAAAACACCCGTTAAAAAATAGAGAAGCATACCTTTTAATGAAACACTATTCCTAAATGTTTTTAAGCATTAATCTTTTCTGCGTTTTATAAATATTGAGAAAGACTCTTCGTGGTTAGAGGAACATTAGAATAACATTGCACTGTATCATTTAGAAAGCTAGAGAAACATTGCATTTGATCATGTTTTCATGTCAGTATGAAAATGTCCAATTGTTTTATGTTTTAAGTACATTTTATTCATGGCTATGCAAATGTTAGAGGAACATTCCATTCTATCATTTTAAAAGCATTAAGTGAATGTTACATTTGAATTTTCTCCTAACATATAATACACCAAAGAACATTTTATCTTGCTTGTATGAATGTTAGATGAATGTTACATTTTATCACTCGCTGTTTCTGAATGTTTTTTAACGGTTCGTTTTTATAATGTATAAAGAGCGTTTCATCCTGATTATGTGAACATTAGAAAAACGTTACGAGAACGTTCTGCTGTTATGACTGAAGAACGTTATTAGTTCTGAGAACATCATAAAGACCTTCCGAGAACACAGTTTTCAGAATGCTTCCTCTCTCGTTCCATAAACATTATGTGAAGAATATTTTGACCTAGCCTCTCTGTTCTCTGAGGTATGCTGTTAAAACCAGTTGCATTTTGACTTGAACCTCCTCACCCCGACTCTACAATTACTTCACAATAAACGCTTTCAGAAATTTCCCATTATTATTTTTTTTCTTATAACCACCACGATTCACATTTATTGGCCGCTCATTATCATTGCTGCAATAATCCTGCAGATTTAGAAGCGCTTTGTGCTTTCATAACTCATTTCCAGCAGCGCCTCGCAGAGCCGGACGAAGTGCTTTCAGTAAGATGAGCTCCAACGCTTTCACTAAAACTTTTTTTTTTTTTTTTGTGGGTCTGTGTAGAAAGCCACAGATGAGCGAGGTGACAGGTCCACAATGAAGCCGAGTCCGCTAAAAATAATCACTGAGTGCTTTCATTGTATTTATGTAACACTTCCTTTAAAAACCCCCACAGCAGGACGGCAGAACACCTCCAAAGAAACAACACTAGTTAGTCATTGAGAAATGCTCCAGCTCCAGACCAAAAATAGGCTTTTTATGGGCTGAAGTCAAAACGCACTCCGCTTACCTTCTTAATACGAGTTCTGGGTGAAATGTGAATGGTTTATCAGTGCAAAATGAGTCGCATTTATCAGCCATCTGCAATTTACAGACACTTTTCACCGTGCAATCAACTCTAAATATATGATCAATTACAAACTCTGATCTTTTGGTTAAAGTCACGTTTGCTGGAAACACAATCAGCCTGATCTGCCCTATAAGCCAGCGTCTGATGTCAATAACATCCGGATTTGCTTCAAGCAGGAAGTCAACCGTATACATCCGACAAAATATATACATCCGAGCACAACAAATGCATCATTCAGGCCCCCGACGATCCTCACGTTTTGTACCCGATGAAATCGTCTGCACTCACATGTGCATCAGGGGTTAAAACACTTCCTGACCGACAAGAGACAAACTGAAAACCGCACACACGCGGGTGACAAAGAAACTGTGCGAACTCTGCGATGCCATCCTGTTTGGTTTAGGTTCAGCTGCCACAAAGATATTTCCTATTTCAAACGTACACAAGCAGCCATTTTATGACGAGATCGCTCAGACTTAAACATAAAGCTGCTTCAAGACACTATAGAAGAAGCTTTTTGTCTAAACGGTTCCATGAAGAACCTGTAACATCTGAAGAACCTTTCTGTTTCACTAAAGCTTGTTTGCGGTGAAAGAAGGTTATTAAGATTATAAAAAGGTAAGAAAGAGATGCTTCTTTAAAATCGCTATGAAGCACCATTATTGTTAAGAGTGTAAATTAGGCCTGCACATTGATTATTCTCTTCAAACTGCAATTATTAATTACAATTGTCACAATTTACACTGAATTATGTTTGCATGATTGTTTGATGCAACTGCATGCCATATTTTTACATGAACCAGCTGAAAACACTCAAACATGTCAATTATACATTGGATTGGCTTTTTCTTTAAAGGAATAGTTCACCCAGAAATCATCATTTCCTCACCCTCGAGTATTTCCAAATCTGTATGTTCTGCTGAGCACAAAGGAAGGGTTTTGGTCACCATTGACTTCCATAGTAGGAAAAAGTTCTATGGAAGTCAATGGTGACTCAAAACTTTCTTCAAAATATATTCCTTTGTGTTCGGCAGAATAAAGAAATTCATACAGATTTGGAAATACTCGAGGATGAGGAAATTTTGACAGAATCTTCATTTTTGGGTGAACTGTTCCCTTAAATATATATATATATATATATATATATTGAACTATAAATGGTATAACAACGCTATATTAAAAATTCAAACAATGGAACAACGCTTAAGATGCACTTTGAACAATTACATAATTGTGGCATCCGTAATTGTAATTCCAGTTAGAAAATCGATTAATTGCGCAACCCCAGTTTTTATATTTACGTACAACGGCAGCTTTTCTGTTTAAATATGAAGAGTAAAGCACTGAAAGCCATCCCTGGCTCCGAGTCCTGTGCGCACTAGAACAATAAACTTCTGTCTTTCAAAGTGGCGATCAGAGTGCGGCAACATCTGGTGGCGGGACTCATTTTTGGCTCTCCAAACCGCCGACTGACAATTATGGTCAGCCGAGAAATAATGCATCCAAGAAAAATCTCCAGTCCATTTTTTTTCCATGCATTACGGACCACCTTCCAGAAAAAAAACGCTGCATGCACCCATCCAGTTCACCCAGCTGAAACGAGATGCTATTTGCGTTCATGCATTTAGGGGTGCAGCTACTGCGAGCCCACCACATCCTGAAGGGGTCCGGGGCCGTGCCACAGCATACCGCCGCTCTGTAAGGTGCTGACGGGTAGGAAACACAGGCCCCACATCAAGCACTGACAGCTTCTGATCAAAGTGCCCTGCAGCCCCGCGGGGAGATCGGAATTAATGTCTTCGCCTTTTTCCACTTCACTTTTCTGTATTTTTCATCAGTTCACTTTGAGGTCATATTGCAACAGCACTATACAGTAAATTCTAATGCAGATTTAATAGATTTTTTTTTTACTACACTGCAATACATTATATAGATATATATACTGCACATATATTAGTGCTGTCAAACAATTAATTGCATTCAAAAAAAAATTTTTTTACATAATATAAGTTTACTGTGTATATTTATTATGTATACACATGCAGTATATATTTTGATTATATTTACATGTATATAAATTTATATATATATTTTTTTTAATTAGGTTAAAAAAATACATATACTGTAACTACCACAATAAAAGAAAAACATTATAACATTAAAAACAAACATGATTTTTTCTAAGTAAACTCTTCATAAATTTATTTTTAATTTGATGTGTTGCATGGCATCTCTTTGTAATTATTTGTGTGAAATTTATTAGCCATTTTTGATTGCTTATGTACGAAATGTTAATTGCACTGGTTTTAATGGTTAATTGATAGCATTATATAAATAAAGGTAACATAACTTGGCTAAAATTGCAGAATCAAGTCAAATTACCTTTATTTAGCACTTTTAACAATACAGATCGTGTCAAAGCTGCTTCGCAGTATCAAATAGGAAAATAGTGTGCCAATAGTGTGTCAATAATGCAACTTTATAAGACTTCTATTAAAATTATTGCAATAAAAACTTCTGCGGTGTAGAAAAACAACAACACCAGTGCTGTCCGCTTAAATGAAAAGTTGTTTAAAAGCATTTTGATGAAAGATTATAAAAGTTGTTCTTCTGCTATATAATAATGTGTTGTCATGTATCAGAATTGAAATCAGTTCAAATGATTCATTTGCTTGCCAACACTACAGTAGGTAATGCTCTATGAGCAACATATTTTTAAAAGCATTGATTAATCTTTGTTAATGCCCGTATTGTTCTAAATAACAGAAAGCCCACACACCCACAAACTGAATATTCAATGAGCAAAAACAAAAATGGCTGAATTGTGTCAGAAGTGGTTAACGTCAACTGAAGCAGAAAGTCGTTTAAGAGGCAAAGCAAGTTATTGCATTTTGATGAAAGATTATAAAGGCGGTTTTTCTCCTTTGTAATAAAGTGCAATGATAAATCCTCCACAACAGCATCAGGAACACGCGTTAAGAAATAAAGTCAGTGTTGACTTCTCAAAACCACAGCGGCAGAAAAATCTCCTTGTCACCTGAAGGGATGATCACACATCTCCAGATTCCCATCATCCAGCAGGTGCTAAACTTACTGGCCGGATCAGCAAGTGCCCCAGAAGTCTGTGCAGCTCTCGTTCCCCGCGGACAGGCATGGTTATTATTTAGCGGCTGCATTACTGAATCAGTTGCTATTCAGCATGCAGCCAGCAACCATTCAGAGCGTCAAACCTCCAGCGCGTTCGCTCGCTCTCTCTCTCTCTGCCAAGGCCAATTAGTGCTCGGCTGCGCCGCTCCCCCACAGATACTGACAGCGCTTCACAAAACATTTACTGCATTACTGCATGGGCTTTATACAGCAGACAGGGCAGAAAGATGAGAAGTCACCCAAAGACTTCAGCTCTTTTAGTCTGAACTAAAACAAAATGTCCTGGGACGTAAATAGCACCATGCACTTTACTGCTAGAACAATATGGGTTTTTAAAAGATTTCGATATCAATATCTAGAGATCAATATAGTGCTAACATAAGAGTTTTTTGTCATTTAATTGCATTATATATATGTATGTTTCATTAAATAATATGCACAAAATAACTGACATGCAATCCTAAAATATCTTCACTGTATTTGCGTAAAATGTGTTTGTGTATTATATATATATATTGCATTTTAGCTACTTTGTATATATAAATATATTTACATTTTATTTACAGATATTTCTAAAATAGTGTGTCAATAATGCAGTTTTATGTGACTTTTATTAGAATTGTTGCAATAAAAGTTACCAGGAGGTATGAAAACAACAGAAAAAGAAGTTTAAAAAACAACTTATTGCATTTTAATGAAAGAAGGCATTTTTTCTACTTTAAATATGTTGTGATGTATCGTATTAGAATTGAAATCAGTTCATTTCTTTGGCAACACTTTACAATAGTTAATGCATTACTTAATGCTCAATTAACTATGAGCAACATATTGTGAGATTTGTACATTTTCCTATACACACACACACACACACACACACACACACACATTTAAGGTATACAGAAGGTATACAAAATGCAATGCAAACTAATTGTCATAGCATCTACATAAAACTCACAAAGTGCGCATTCTATGGGCCTCTCGTAGATCTCTGTATTTCACACAGGTATTGGAGTTTTGTAACATAGTTCTGACTCATAAAGCAAAGCGTTGAATAGTTCTGAAAAGGTCTCGCTCACCACAGAGCACACAGACATTTTCACACCGCACGTCAGCAATACAGGTGCACAGTAGGCCCGTGAAGAGCCTCATTGTGAACGTCTCTACATTTCACAACACAAGTGTGATTTACTCTCGCCAGCACAACTTCTACAACACCGAACCTGGCATCCTTGCAAAGGCGCATTTAACAATGCATATTATTTGACATGCAGGTGCGTTCCAAAGTCCGCCAAGCGCTTGGAATACTTCTAATTTGCTTTGCTTTCTAATTTCTCATCACAAAAACGTTCAATTTCGGGGGAAAAAGCATGTCTTAGTAATCCAATCTTTTATTTCAGTGCGCCGACGAACCTCGCTGTACTAATGCATACAGTGATATTCATAAACCTGTTGACATTACACACACAAATCAGCTACAAAGCATCCTGATGGATGAAAATAACGAAGGAGGAATGGCTCACAGGCAGGTTCATGATGTTGTGGCAGCACTGTTAGACGGATCGCGCCGCTCTGCCATACAAATGAACGGCTCAGCGCAGCTCCTGTTAGGCTCCGACCGCCTCTTTCCACCTAATTAACTTCCCCGTGTTCAGAACGCAGCTCAGCCGGCCTGACGACTCATTTTATCTCACATCTCCATTACAGTGTCGAGGAAAGAGGAGAACTGTCATATACAGGAAAAGGTAATTACCGGCGGCATTTGCTTTATGCAAACAGATAGCATCGTTTTCACTTGTTGTTTTCTCTGGTCTTAATGTGAACGAGACTGAATGATTTTAAGATAACACCTACGTTTGTAAGCAAACATATACATGCAATCCTTTGCTGTTTGACCAATACGTGCATTTCAGCGCTGACAGAAATCCTATAATGCACGTTGCTTGAGCATGCAGGATTTTGTTCCATGCAATCATCAAGCACATCTACAAACGTCGCATGCCTCCATATGCAATGTACACGCAAAAGGTCTCATTTATGAGCACAGCATGCACAAAAATAATAGCCACAATTTCCTTCTTGGAAAACCTCTTGGCTGCTTATACTGCACCGATGCATTCTGGTTAAAGTATTATTTATTTATATTAAGCTAAAGACAGTCGCGCTCATAGATGCACCACTCTGCACCCATTTCCAGTAATTGCTAGGCCTACGAGTTATTTTTAGATGCTTTAAGCAGCGAAGAACAAGCTCAAAGAGTAAGACAGAGAGAGACAGACTCTTTGAACAGGCTAAATAATAAGTTAAGGCCTCAGACTCGCTTCAAATGAATCAAGGTTTTCTGCCGTCACACAGCTGGTAATGTGCCATTGCCACCCACTTACAGGGATCTGATTCAGAAGTGATAAAGTTTTTTGGCTGCCGCTTAACATCTGAGGTGCCTTTTCTTTTTGACGGCTGACGCTTGGACGTACAGTAAAATTGAAAGTCAAACCTCCACAAAGCTCCCGGTGCCATTACTATTACAACGTCCAAAGCTGCTTTGCTAATCTGTTGTCAAATGTATAATAACATCTACATCCCATTATTTTTACAGATGCACGATGGAGCAAACGATTGCATTTTCGTGAAAGAATAACGAAGGCAAACTAATGAATCGTTCTCAGAATCAGAATCATGCATTAAGGCAGTACAGTACATAGGCTTGATAATCATGCTGATTATCACAGAAATCGATCTATTGGAAATCAAACTCTTGACATAGTAACACAAGCGAGCGCTATGAATATACTCGAAGAGTCAGAAGTAGTCGGCTTGTCTCTATCACTCCTATGAGTCACGGCTAACTGTGGTCTGCCTATCTCTGTCTGCATTAATACAGTAACGCCGGTGAAGAGGGGGAAGTGGTCCATCTTCTCTTAACCTATCCAACTTCAATTTTAAACGCAGAGAATGAGCCCCGGGCGATGCACAAGTCATAATGCATTCGACAAATATTCTCTGGGTGAAACATGCATTTATGAAGAGATGGCCTTTAGAGCAGGAATTCACAGAGCGTATGCTTAACAAACAATACACCCACTCATGAAAACGAGAGATAGAAAGTCAGCATACTCAAAGTGAGAATGAGTCACAGCTCAACTGAAACTTCAGCATGAAGACGGCAGAAAAGAATGTCTGACCCAAAATCTTCCACAGACTCTTAAAACTAGGTTTGCACCATTGGACCAATGGGCGCTTGAGTAAATACTAACATAGCAGTTAGCAGCGGCGGCGCAGGTCGTGTTTGCATTGGAAGTATAGATCTGGCAGGTTTGTTGCAGGGCAAATGATGACGCTGGTTAATGTATTATCGATCGCCTGGTTGTTATAGCTGTAAAGCTGCTTCCCTATTCTGAGGTGTAACTGCCTGCAAACTGTACGCATGCTTAAAGACAGGATGTGAACAAATCAACAGATATTAACCTTAAAGGCTGATTCTTTATTGACGCGAGATTTACGTTTTCTGAACTTTCCGTGGGAGAATCTTCCAGCTTGGCGAAATTCTCAATTGCGTGGATTCCTATTCAAATGACTGAAACTCTCCTGCAAAAAAATAACGGTAAATGTTACCGCACTTTTACATGCGATAGATATAGTCTAAATATACACTCTTCTATCTACACAAGTGCTATTTGGTGCAATGTTAAGTAAATATGATGTGTTTCCTGCTAGCTAGCTGAATAACAACACATGCACATTCTTAAAGAAAAATATGTCGCCCCCTTGTGTACATCTGAGCAATGAAAGATTTATTTCGCAAACTGAAACGTGACACCGATACATCGGCATTGGTCTCGTGTATCAACATGGTGGCCACCATTATAAAACCAAACACTATTTTTATTATTTTCTTGGATGTGCGACTGGAAAAAGTAGAAAAGTGCACTGCTAATGGCCATAATTCAAAGTATATCATTATACGAAACGCTGCTAACCTAACGATAAAACTTTTACTGCACTTCAACCTGAATCCAGATGGGATTGCATTTAGTAGTCTTCTAAAATAATAACTGCAAACTATTTTTTATTTAGATTTTTTTGTGCACCCAGCATAAATTCATTGCTGAAAATAGAAACTCAAACACGTAATATTTCTGTCATTTTGGTTTCCCACACAGTATGTGCATTGTTCCACCTTTTACTACATTTCATGCAGGCATGAAAAAAGCTCATGCGTGGCCCAGGAATGCAGCGTGTAGCATGTTTGTGTGTTAGCGGCAGGAAACTATAGTCACTTATCATGGATGGCCTAGTTTTTCACAACTATTTCCGGTTCATGTGGCACCACTGTAAACCACTTCACACAAACGCTAAAACGTTACATATTAATGCGAGACCTCTATACGTGACCTTCATTTGGGGCCTCTCAAGAATGCTGGAGAATATTGCATTATTAAAGCTGGGGCGCATAAAGAGGGCCATTGTGGTGGGGAGAGCAGGCTTTCCCCCTAAAATTTAGTTTCATAATGTCCACTTGCACGGGATCATTTTTCAACGTATGGAGTTGGCTTAGATTACTCGTCTCTCCATTTGCCTGCTGATCTTTTCCATATGCTCAGAGCCACAAGCTTAACTCTGTGACACCCTACTATAAACACCCATCAGCAAATTATGAGTTATTCTCTGTCAGGATGACTGCATTTTAAGCTCTATCACAGGCTGCCTTAAAAAAACAAAAACAAAAAAAAAACTTGCTTCTATGCTTCTAAAAGAAAGTGGGGCTATTAAATAATGCACTTATTGTTAAAGCTAAAAGCCAGTGTTTCGACCACTATACAGCCAACATAATTCATACATCAATTATATATATATATATATATAACAACTTTGCAATATAAAGTACATAATTAACAAAAAAAAATAATAAATTGTTGCATGAAACGAAAAGACGTTGGGCCGCGTCCTGATACTCAATAATCCTCGCAATTGATCGGTTCCTGTATAACTATGTACATATTCATATGCATATTTCATATTTTGTCGCTGAATATCCGGTTTGGTGGCGTTAAACTACTGTTCAAGCTTCACGAACACAACACGGAACACGGAAAATGTCATCGCTACCGCTCGATTAGCGCGCCACCAGCGCTTTTAACAAACTGCGAATCTGCGTAAACAAAACGCGAAAGTGACAGTTGCGATCAACAACACGACAAAAGCTAAACAGCACATTTTTTTTAACACAGAGAACACAGATCAACAAAAAATATCAGCATGCACTACAACGGAATTATCGCATTACGCACAAACTCGAAGAGCAATAGCGAATACTCTTATATTCACGCTCTCACAGTCCGTAGAGAAATGAGGATGTAAAGTAACTGACAGTCAAACTCTTATACTAGTCAGCCTCTACTGACGACTAATACTAGTGCACATACTATTTTCACTCAGCACGGTACAATATCTCATACATCTTGACCCGTTAGCAGGTTAGGCACAATGCACATTATTCTGTTTAAAATACAGCCTCCTTCTATGAAAATTGCTGAAAAAAGCTAAAAGCACTGCTTTGGATGACGAACTGTCTTGTTCATGCCAATCAAAAGCAGAAACAAACGCACATCATCGTAGAAATCCTCCCAGAGAGATTAGCCGAGTTCCCCGTGATAAATAAATAACGCGCCTAAGAACTAATTAATTGTTTGCTAACACGTGGAATTGCAACTACGTCACAGAGGGATGCAGATCTATCAACAAAGCAATTATGCAGCTAATTCGCATCCAGACAGAAAGAAACGAGCGCTCCGTGTCTCCTATAATTCATGCTCAGTGAGAGGTGCCGGAGGGGAGCTCTCCATCTTCCCTCGGGAAACGGGCTGCCGGAGTCTTTAGCGGACTTTAGTTTACTCAGCCAAACCCTTTTCAGGTGCGACGCCACATTTAACGAGCAGCCCGGTTTCGGACGAGCAGATGCACGTGCAAGTGCACGATTCCCGAGATAGCGAACTAAGTTTGGGACTGTTTTCCACCTTGTCCGGAGATGCACGCGCGTCCGAGGTTTCGCATCACCCACCAATGCGCGCTCAAAACTAACACGTTCGCCATGCTCAGCCTACACTAAATAACACCACGTTCATTCTGCAACAGATGAAACTGCCCTGAAGTGAACGAAGCAGGTTATTTCCCATCTGGGAAAGAGAAACTGAACTGCTGCGTAAAGAAGAAGGAGAAGCCAACGCACGGTGGGGTAAATTACCTTGTTGCAGTGGTAATAGTCCAGAGAGGAGAGGCTGGTGTCGGTGGGTAATGTACAGGAGCCCAAGCTTGAAGGAGGTGCAGGGTAAAATCTCACATCCATCGCCCGCTCCGCTAGACTGAAGGCATGGAGAGCAGCTCGCGCTTCTGTTCGCTCGCGTCTCTCTCTCTCTCTCTCTCTCTCTCTCTCTCTCGCTCTCTCTATTGTTAACCCAAACAAAAAGCAACAGAACGACTGAAAGAGAAAGGGGTTGAGCCTCTTTTCTTGCTCTCCTCACATCCGTTCACGGGATTTGTTCTTCTGTTCCATATGAAAACGCGCGCGGTGATGCTCGGTGGATATTTCACTTTTATTTACGCGCTTAAAATGCACTTTAACGCAAAATAACGCGTAAAGCCTATATCTGTTAATCTATTAAATATACGTGGAAATTGCCTGTTTTTAAAGTAGTTTTATTATAAGTAAAGCGTTAGAGTGTTTCTTTTTAACAAAATACTTCTACAGTAGAATGCTATTAAATTTGTTTTTAATAAACAAAAATTTAGCCTAAAAAAATACAGTATGCACAGTGACCAAAACGCATCTTAAGCATCGTCGTTGTATTTTTAACATACATTTACAATGTAAAACAGTATATGGCTTAACTTTGAGAGATACAGAACACAGAAATCTCCTGCTTTATGACTCTGTGTGTGTGTGTGTGTGTGTGTGTGTGTGTGTGTGGTTCACTCCTCCATGTGAAATGTCAGGCGACCTCTGCCGATGGGAGCGGGAAGGAAAAGAAGAGATGGATGAGAAAGATTTGAGATGGGACATAAGGCTGAATTGATGACTGCTTCACAAACAACGCCCTCAAATCTATTTGGACATTTAAAGTTGCAGAAAAATGTATCACTCAAACCTCAGAAAACCAGCCAATCATAAAGTCATTTCGCAGATGGATAGATTGGTTATGCAAATGTTAAAACAATTATAGGATAATGTTACATTTAATTATTTTGCAGTTAATTAGTGATTGTTAGTTTGTAGCATTTTAAAGTAAAGTATAAAGTTTCAGAAAAACATAATAAATAAATAATGCACAGGCCTATTTTTTTTCCTGCTAACATTTGGTTTGAGAACATTATTAAAGACCAGGTAACTTGGTCTGGATTATGGAGATAATAATAGCCACACATTTCTTATTTACAGTCATAGTTCATTTGATTTACATATTTATATTCTCAGCCTTTTAATATCCAAATTGCTGCAAAGATTCTCAGTTTTTATGGGTTTAACGCAACTTTAAGCTTTGCGAATATAAAATATGCATTTTTTTCATGATTTACATTTAGTATAGGACTAGGCTTAAGCCATGTCTATCTATCTATCTGCAATAATACTCTATAATTATAGCACTATTCAAGTGGCGTTGCATGCGTCTGTAAGCTTTTGCTTATTTGTGCTTCTACACCAACTCATTTATCAGATTTTTTGCTGTGCATTAGTGTCCACAGTTTAACCTGACGGAAGAAAAGAGAAAATAAGAGAGAGATAGACGGAGCACAGCATAAGGCAAACAAATACAGCTAACGTTACAGACTCCTGATGAAAAAACTGCTCGTATTCTCTGTACACAAGCCATGGATCTTTAACATGCACAGTTGCATATAGAACGAGTCTGTGCATCATTTGTGTGTGTGTGTGTGTGTGTGTGAGTGAGCTGTCATTGTCATCGCAGTAGGACACTTGTTGTCTCTCCACGACCGTGTGCGTGTCAACATGCTTATTGTACCACATGCAGTTAGTGTGAGTGTGTTGGAGAGGGTCCTGGGGTGGGAACTTGTTTAATAAAAGCCACAGATGGAGAACTCAACAGGCATGTGGAGCAGACGCTCGTAAGAGAGAAACAGAGAACACAGGCGTTCATGCATCGCATTTATGTGCATGCACATGCATGTTTTATGTATCTGTGTGTGTGTGTGTGTGTGTGTATATTTAGGGGTTAACAGGCTCAGGGATTCCATTGCATCATGGCTTTGGAATGTGTAGTGCCTCCCTTCCCAGCATCCTCTTGTGTTCAACAAAGAGCAGGGACAAAAAAACCTTGCTAGTGCAAAGATTTGTTTTATTTATGAAGCACTGATAAGCTGCAACCCAACGACCCCCAGAAACCAATTACCGCCATACGGCTTTAATTGACCGAGTCTCACAAAAGAACACATCCAGGTCATTATTTCACCACTAAATCACAAGAAAGAAGCTGATCTAACTGTTCCCCCAAAATAGAGAACATTTTGGTTTTTAGATCCAAACATGCAGACCCAGAAACAGCAGTGATTGTTTGAGATTAGGGCGGGACTATCAGTTTATCAGCCAATGGCAGAAGGCGACGTGGAAACCTGTTTGGAAACAGAATTATGTTTGTTATTCGGAGGTGCTGACAGTGCCACAGAAAATTACACACTTAAAGTTAATAAATATATACAATTTGTATTATTCATTTCGTATTTATTTTGCATTTATTTGTCTTTGTTGTTAATCTTTTTATGCACTATATCATTCATTGATTCATTTATTCATTCATACATTTACTGATTCATTTGTTAGTTTGTTCATTCGCTCATTCATTCATCATTCCTTCTGATTCATTCATTCATCCGTTCATTCATTCACGAACTTATTCATTTGTTTGTTTGTTTGCTCGTTTATTCATTCATTCATTAATTTATTTATTGAATAATTCATTCATTCATGTATGCATCATTTATTCATTGATTCATTCATTCATTTGCTCGTTTATTTATTCATTCATTCACTGACTCATTCATTTGTTCATTCATTAATCATTCATTCTGATTTATCCGTTCATGCAGTCATTCATTCATTTGTACATTCATCCAAACCTTCACTGATTCATCCGTTCATTCATTCATTAATTTATTGATTGATTCATTCATTCATTTACTGATTTATTCATTAATTAACTTATTCATTTGTTTGTGCCTTCATTCATTCATTCACTGCCTCATTAATTTGTTCAATCATTAATTCATTAATTCATGTACTGATTCATTCATTCACTTATTCATTCATTCTTCATTCTGATTCATTTGTTCATGCACTCATTCATCCATTCCTTCACTGATTCATCCATTCATTCATTCGTGAACTTATTCATTTGTTTGTTTGTTTGCTCATTTATTCATTCACTTAGTCATTCATTCATTAATGTATTTACTGATTCATTCATTCGCTGATCCATTAATTTATGAACTTATTCATTTGTTTGTTCGTTCATTTATTCATTCATTCATTCATTCATTCACTGACTCATTCATTCATCATTCATTCTGATTCATTCATCCATTCCTTCACTGATTCATCCGTTCATTCATTCTTGAACTTATTTATTTGTTTGCTCATATATTCATTCAC
>JAUCMS010000093.1:1148805-1163626 GCA_032357445.1 Enteromius radiatus | reverse complement strand
TCATTCATTAATGTATTTATTGAATAATTAATTCATTCACTGATCCATTCATTCATGAACTTATTCATTTGTTTGTTCATTTATTTATTCACTCACTCACTAACTCATGCATTCATTCATTCACTGACTCATTCATTTTTTTCATTCATTCATCATTCATTCCCTGATTCTTTCATTCATTCATTTGTTCGTTTATTTATTCATTCATTCATTTAAATTACTTTTTAGGATTAGTGATTTATCATCACAATTCCTACTATGCTGAATACCAAAAAAAATCATTAACTCTAAATAATTAACATTAAAATGTAAACGTCACGTATACAGTATTCTGCCTTTAATTAATGCTAGTTTAATAAACATGTATTACATTAAATTCATTAAAGATGTATGTAATACATGAAAACATGTATGAATAATGAAAATGACAGCAGCAACAAAAACATCCAGACACAGAAACGATGAGCATTTAAATAGAAATGTGCGTAACTGTTCAAGGAAGTAATATCACAAGAGAAAAAAAATCAATTTCTTCTTTAAAAAAGGCTTTTTATGCTAAATTAATTTTCTTTTAATTTGTGAAATGTGACCTAGACATGTTTTTTTCCAGACTCATCCAATTACTCCTGCACTTAGCCAATTAACAAAGCAGATGACACTTTGCATTTCATGAAAACCGCTGAAAACCACTAAAAATGGCAATTCTCACCTTCTTTACAATAAATGAAGCGCGCGCACACACACTCACACACACAGATGTCGACGAGTACGTTCTGCCATAATAAGCGAGGACCAATAAATAAGGGAGGTTACACAAGTGTTATTAAATGTCAAAATGATTACTGTGTCAGCGAACGGCTGGCTTATTCGAGCTGAACACGTCGAGTTGAGCTCTCGTCACAAACCACCTCCATGAACAAAAGAATACACTCTTATTAGAAACTTACGTCGCAACACGTTAAACCTTTTGCTCACATTCAGTGTTTCTGAGCGTTTTTGTGCTCCTGACCGCCACTTTACATGAGTGTCCACTGATTTCCCTGCTTTATTTCAGAAATACAGTTGGTGTTTTCCACATTTAAGATAATAATGTAGGAAAATGACTCACCCACGTTGTTCCAAACCTGTATGCTTTTCTTGCTTTTTTCTGTGAAACTCAAAAGAAGGTATTTAGTAGAACGTTCACGCTGCTCTTTTGTGGTCAATGCAAGCGGAAAGTATAAATAAAAGGGCGAAAAGCATTATGAAAGTAGTTTGCACAACTCAATTGCTCATAATTGATTATTTGCAGCAAGCTCATTTGCATATTCACATACATTCTGTTGGGCTGAATGGTTTATCTGTGGGCGTGGGCATGAGATTTCACAGGAAAGAAACACGTGAGGGTGAGTAAATGATGACAGAAATATATTCCTGTAAGTGTGCTGGTTTTGGTTCGATGGCTTGTGTTTGCTGGCTTTGGTGAGAAAGTGAATGCGTGCCGTTTACAGGGGTGTTCGTTTTATCCTCCCCAAACCCTGACCGTCAGTAATGAGAAGATGTTCTGCTCTTTACAAGAAACGGACAGCCGAAGAGCCGTTTCCATTCGCTGTGAGTTTCCTTTCAGACACCACCAAACCTGAAAAACAGAATGATAAAAAGAAGACATTTTTTATATAGTGCACAAAAATGTAACTAAAATTCAAATCGAAAGCAAGAAGGTATGAGAGGTTGTCAATATATTTCCAACATAATATTTTATTTCATTTTATATTTTATTTTAAATTATTTAGTCTGAGTTATGTTATTCATTTTTTTTTAATATTGTTAATTAGATCAAAAAATTTATATTTGTTATATTATATTTGTTGTTTTTTTATAGACATATTTTTTTTATTATTTTATTAATCATTTTATTAATTTAGTCTGAGTTATGTTAATATTGTGAATTAGATTTT
Organism: Enteromius radiatus; assembly: GCA_032357445.1. NCBI lineage: Eukaryota > Metazoa > Chordata > Actinopteri > Cypriniformes > Cyprinidae > Enteromius > Enteromius radiatus. The sequence continues at coordinate 1,161,689 of JAUCMS010000093.1, read as the reverse complement.
ATTTTTATATTTTGTGTTTTTTATTTGAATTTTAACTTAAAAATTGTAATTTTGTTGTGTTTTTTAAAAAATATTATAAAAATGAACATGAATGCCTTTACAACTATGCAAATTAAATGCATTATATATATAGTGCATACATTAATACATAGATATATTTATATTACTATTTACAGTGCATTTGTTTATTTGTTTGTTTCTTCATTTCACTACTGAAACATTGAATTTTATAAATCAGCATTTAACCACATAGTTTGGTTTATTTTGTTGACCAAAGGCTCATACTGTACATTTACAGCAAACATAAGAAGGTTATCAACACACTTCCTATACAGTTCGCACAACTTCAAAGACTATGCTCTCTTATGGTAATGTCATGCGATGGCGACGTGTAGCATTTATTTCCTCTAAACATCTTCAAACGTGCCAGTAAAGAGAGTTTGTTTCATGTTTACTTTGGTTATTCGAAATCATTAAATCCATAATCCTTCCTGCAGGGTTTTCAATCAGGTCTTTCTTATTGCGTAGCTTTTGCATTATAAATAATAAATGTCAGAGCAGACCTCGCTTCTTCGTAATGATTGTGACATTTCAAAATCAAAACGAGTGCACTCCACTTGCTGAAGAGTCAAATTTTCCCTCAACAAAAGACTTGACTCAAAGCCAACAAAATGACTAAGATCAGCACTTTGGTTATCATCAGACACTCTGTCATTTTTCTCTTGCTTTTCATGCACTCAACTCCAGCACAATCCGCTCTGTCAACTCCAGAAAGAGCAGGCTGAGATTCACCTAAAACATATTCCTCTGCTCTCTCTCTGGATTTAATAAACCCTCACTTTCTCATTCTTAATCTGCAGATATATATATAGACAGAGAGAGAGATATAGATAAATAGATATACAATGTAAAAATTAACTGTAAAAACCTTAATGGTTAATGATAAATTCCTGTAAAATTTAAACCGTAAACTGACATTCCCAGAATTCCCTGCATTGCATTCCAAATTTAGCTTGAGCACCTTCTATATTTGTTCATATTTAAAAGGGCTTTGTGACTTTCTCATCACATGCAAGATCATTTGGTGCTTATCAGTGTATTTCAAAGGTACAAAACAGATTTTAGTACTTTAATAGGTTGGTATATTAACATTAAATCAGTTAATGAAATTACGGTAATTAACTGTATTTTTTTTTTTTTTTAAATGTTGTTACCGTAATCAAAGCTGCGATTTTTTTTTTACTGTAGATTTTACAGATTTTTTTTTTTACAGTGTATATACAGTAACTGAACTGTTTGTATAATAATTCAGGCCCCTCAGGTTAAAGGCACAGTATGTGAGATTTTTGTAATAAAATATCCAAAAACTTGACTTATACATATATTATTAAATGTATATGAAGTAGGAAATATGTTCTGTTGATAAAGGTGCATCATCTTGGATGGACACTTTTGTCTGAGCTCATGCATTTCCCATCATTCTCTGTAGCAGCATTAAAGTAGATTTTACAAAGCATCCAAATATTGACTCATTGTTTGCTCTTCATTTGGTTGCACTATAGAGATAAAACGTGTGCCGTTTGTGTCAAAATATTGCAAAATCACTTGAATTCACATCCTATCCTAATTACAGCTAGCAGGAACATCCCTAGTAGAGCTGCACGATTCTGGAAAAAATGAGAATATAGTTTCTGAGTGGCTTGTTAGTGCGCTATTTTGAGCAGTTTAAACACAAATTAGTTATAAAATCTTATCTACCCTCCATAACGCAGCGGATTTTGTGAAATCGAAGTGTAATCGTGACCCGTCATATCTGAAATGCACATGCATAATAAATAACTACCACTTCCGCATTTGTCCATGCGTGTTGCCGTAGTATTCATAGGCGGAGGATAGCGCAGATATTGCAGCATTGAACAGGGACGGTTCATTATTTAAATCTGGAATTTCTCTATATTTACAAATCCTAGAGAACTTAACATTAAGATAACATATAACAGTGTGCAAGTGGTTTTTCATGGTGTTTATGTTCTTATTATAAATGGATACTACATAAACATATTATAGTTGACAATAAGAATTATTTAATAAACTAGGAAAACAATACATATTATAGCTAACAATATGTAATAATAACAAATTAATAAAGTAGAAAATATATATAGCTATACCATATAAACATAAAGGTTAAGAATGACAATTACTTATTATTATAGAAATATGTAATAATAACAAATTATAATAATATCTGCCAATTATATATTAGAATTATTATAACAATAATAGAATAATATATAATAAAATAATAATTAATAAATTAGAAAAATGCATATTATAGTTACAAATATAATAATAATAATAATATAAAATTAATTATTATTATTAGAAACAACACATTGTTAAGAGTATATATGAATAATTAAAACTAAAAACATAATATTTAAGGATACTAATGAATAAAATATATTTTAGAATATTAGATTTTTTTTTTTAAATTACAGAATTAGTATTTTAAATAATAATAATGGTGACGATTGGAAATTAGTCAATTAATCAATTAATTAAACTACATTTTTTCACTTGTGCTTGCTGTGCTTGCTAACAAAAAAAACTCACTGCCACCATACTATGAGTATTTATACTGTATGCGGTTGCTAAGATGTTCTGGTGTGTTTCTATGTGGTTGCTAGGGTGCTCTGGCTGGTTCAAACCACTAACACTAAGCAGTATGCAAAAGCAATGCTGAACTTTGCATCAATAAGAGAAAAGAGCAGTGCAGCACTGAGCTGAACAGAGATCGTGTGATGAACTAACTTCAGCTCCTCTGGTGTCTCTGAGTCTGTGGACATCGTGTGGACAACTCCAGAGATCTGAGATGATTCCACAGCCAAGACGTACATTCGTCCTGCTGCGCATTATAATGAGCTAGTCATAATTACACATAATTGCAGTGTACTCGCATCTCAACAACAGGTTTGAAGTAAGTACACAGTTAGCGAAGACAGTTCGCCAGAACAATAGCTGCTGAATTTTGATTGTAATTATTAGTGCATCAGTCCTTTGATAATTGTAAGTCGCAGAAAGCAGCGTATCTCAAGCGGTTTTGTTTCAGGACCCAAATTTTCCATTAGACATGAAGTGGATCCACAACTGTTTATTGTGTGAGAGTAAACAAAAATGTCCTTAAAAGCACTAAAACTGCTTTCTAAATGTTTGGTTAATGTGTTCTGAACGGCTGCTGAGAGCATGAAACCAGTCAAATCAGACCAAATATCTAATATTTACAAATGCATAATTATATGCCTGTTTTTATGCATTTTGTATGCATTAGTATTGTTTGAGATCTGATCTACTAAATGAGATCCACTGACGATTCAAATAGAATATGAGAGTTTTTAAAAATATCTGTAAAATCCGTGACAGAAACTCTTATTATGAGAAGTACAAAATACGAGCCTATTTATTTTGCTGTCAAAATGATGCATGGCTATTTGCATTTTTATATGCATAATTTATATGCATATGTATTTTATATGCAATCAGCATTGTTTTGGACGATCATTTTGCCCCATTTTTGGATCCCAATCCTCCAGCCGAGATGCAATTAAAATAGACAAATCCTGCTTTTTAAAAATATCTACAAATGTAGCCACAATAACTCAAGCTGTTATGAAATGAATGTGGTTTAGTGTCGAAAGTAAATGAAATATCCATACAGGAATTGAAACTCCAACATTGGTTTCTAAATTGCAATGGTTTAATGCTCTAATAACTTTTGCCCATCATCTTTGAAAAAAAAAAAAAAATTCCTCAGAAATGACTGGTAAATTTATATGTAAAAAAAAAAGAAAAAAGGATTAAATTGCTTGTTTGTTTGTTTTTTTGTAAAATGTACTTCAATAATGTTTATTACAACAATTATTTATTTATCTACGTATTTTTTACAATGTTAAAGCATCAAAACATTGGAATTAAAGAGAATTTTATTTATTTATATTTGGCTATTACATGTTTTTTTTTTTTTTTTTTTAGTTTATTTACAACAATTATGTATTTATTTATTTATTTGTTTGTTTTTTACAATGTAAATCAAACTATTGGAATTAAAGAACATTTTATTTATTTATTTGCTATTTAAATGATATGGTTACCAGCATTGTCACATGTATGTAATGTTGCTTTTTTGTGTCCCGATGCACCAGCTGAGATTGAGCTAAAACAGAAAAGGAGAGTTTGTAGGATCTGCTCAGCGGTGACGAGGTTAATGTGTTCTCAGTGATGGAGATGGAGGAGCTGAAGCTCTCTCACCGTGAGCACATTGAGCATCACTGCAGAAGATCATGTGACTCTTCAGCGGATCAGAGGCCTGCAGACGGCTCACATCGGTCAGTCATGAGAAACCACCACAGCTCATATGAGAGAAACACAAACATTAATAAATCATAAAGCTCATCGTGATTATCTGGCCTTTCCTGGTTTCTGACAGCATCGCTGAAATATTTGGACATTACAGGCCTACTGAGTGCGGAATCACAACAACACGTCTGACCTTTCGCTAACACTGAGAATCAAACACTAAAGGTCACACACACAGCCTGATTCACTAAAATAACACACTGCGCTGTTGCTAAGGTGTCGCTAGGGTGATCTCAACGTTTCCAGGGTGTTGCTATGCGGTTGCCAGGCAGTGTTATTTTAGTAGCAGTTACTGCATATTCTATAATAGTATTATTTTCAATTTGCTTGTTACATTTTTTTTTTATTTTTAACTAAATTTTAGTTTAAATTTTAGCATAATTTTGTGATGCTTTTGCCATGTTTATTAGTTTTTGTAATTTTTATTTAGCTTAAATTTATTTTACTTTCAATTTATTTACATTTCATGTAAGTAGCACTTCAACTTAGATTATTATATATATATATTATATTATATTATATATTACTTATATATTAGTGGTACTTCAATTTATTTACGAGGCATTATTTTGTGTATGTGTGTGTGTGTGTGTGTGTATACATATACACACTTTTCTAGTTTTTTTTTTTATATATTTTTTAATATTAATCAACTACATGTATTTACTATAAGTTATGGTTAGGATTAGGATGTAGTTTAAGGTTATTTGCATGCAATTATACATAAGTTGGTGTTATTAAAAAAGTACATCCAACATGTGTTACCCATTTTTGTTTCTAAACAAATAAAGAAAGGCTGCAACAAAATGTGCATTTAGTTGGAAAAAATACTGATCCTGGATGTGACCAAGCTGTGTTCTTGTCAATACCATGGTGTATGAAATGGTAATCCTAAAAGAGCATGTTTTTGTGGCATGATGTGATCTGGTGCAGCTGGACTGTTGTAATGAATGAGGAGCTCAAAGGTCAGTGAATCTGATGTGATCAAACGCACTGAACATCGGGCTTCTGCTGAACCCAACGCAGGAGAAGCCTTTGTTGAAATGACAATACATGCTGAGACTAAATGAAGCACCTATTTAGTCAACATCTTTGAATTTGTCCCGTAAAGCCTACTTTGAGAGCTGCAGAAAATAAGAATTGTGATATTTGTAATTGCATTACTGGAGGAACGCACAGGACTCTCTGGGATTCAATCAAATTAAACACAGATATCTCAGATTGGATTGCTGCTAAATTAGATTTCTGGCTACCAAAAAACAAGGAATGTAATCTCATTCGGCCCCGAAAATACAGAAAAAATCAGTTCCGTGCGCAGCAAACCAGTGCATGTCTAATCTAAAGCCATCAGACATATTAAAACACAAGAAAAATACACTCCTGGAGAACAAACAGGTCCAGAATCAGTCTGGAGGTCTTGTGGGAATTCACCTGAGCACGTTACGAGATCAATGCTGCGCTTTATATTAAGTCCGAATTCACAACCTGAATGAAAAAATCTAGAGCATTTTGGCGTGACTTATTATTGCTAATTGAAACTAAAACGATTGAAAGCATTTACTGTTTCATTTTCATTTTAGATTTTGTAATTTACGCAATTTTATATTTATTTATTTTTTGCTTTCATTTATTATTTTAACTTATTTTTTTGTCACTTTCAGCTTTTTCATGTCATATTTATGTTTTATTTCAGTTTTTTTTTTAGTTTAGTAGCTTATTAACTATTATAAAGTAATTAAAAAATATTTTAGTTTTCATTTTCATTTTAGATCAAGTGTTTCTGTTTGAGCTTTAGTTCAACTACCAAACAAAATAAAGTTTTAGTGTATAGGGTTATTATCATTAACTGAAATTAACTTAGTAAAACATTTTTTTTAATAAAAATAAAGCTGAAACAATATAAAAAGCACTGATATTAAAAGAAAAACCTAAAAGTATTGCCATGGAAACTAACTGAAATCATATCAGTCTTGAAGCACTATAATAACCGAATGGAAATGGAAAACAACTAAAAATAAATTAAATCTAAGTAGTAAAATATAAATAAATAAATAAAAAATAGCACTGGGCAATGATATGTATGCATGTATATATTTAAGAAAAATATGTTATGTTAAATATATATATATATATATATATATATATATACATGTAAATACATCTAAATATTTAAAATCATATGTACCCTATGTGTGTGTGTGTCTTTATATATGCATAAATATACACAGTACACATACATATATTACATAAATGAAAACCTTTGTTTTGGATGGGAATTACTAAAAAAAGAGATATAATCATATATAATATAATAAAATAATAAAAGCTCATTCAAAACATTATGAAGAACTATAATATAATTATAATAAATAAGACTAGCTAAAGCTGATGATACAGTACACGGAGTAACTTGTTGCTGGGCAGCTTTGGGAAATGTTGCCGTCAATAGATTACCAGGTGAGGGCCCAGGGCCCTGGACTGATTTAAATTATCCAGATAGAAATTTCTTACACATTTTCATTGGAAAAGTGCCCGAGCATCATTGCTCAAAATGCTGCCCTGTGTATCATCAGCCTGAGATTCAGATGTCTGACATCCTGTAGCAGTTTATATTAAACACCATTCAGTTTAACCCTGATATGTTACACTCAAATGCATCGTACTGACAAGTAAAGCTTCCGTGTTTATGTGTCGATGTTTCCATCGTGCTAATGAAGACTCGTCTGTCCTTGTCTCTTCTGACCGCCGCTAAAGCGTCACACCTACGGATCGTAGCCTCCACCAGACACCTCTCCAAAACTAATAAGCTAAGTGTGCAGCGACGTCACTCCCAATAATTGAGCTGATCATTACACACAAATACACTCCTGAGTAAGACTACCTGAGAGAAATGAACTCAAAATTAAAATATTCAATATTTTACAAAATATGGGCATGTTGCATAGTTTTATGTTTGCTAGAGTAGTGCATACTGTGCTGTATTTAAATCTGGGTTTTTTTGAAAGAGGTCTCTTGTGCTAACAAAGGCTGCATTCATTTAATCAAATATACAGTAAAATTGTAAAATATTATTGCAATTTAAAATAGCTGTTATCTGTGTGAATATGTTTTAAAGTGTAATTTATTTCTGTGATGCAAATCTGAATTTTCAGCATCATTACCGCAGTCTTCAGTGTCACATGATCTGCAGAAATCAGAATAATATACTGATTTACTGCTCAACAAACATTTCTGATTATTATCAGTGTTGGAAACAGTTGTGCTGCCCAATATTTCTGTGGAAACGGTCATACATTATTTTTTGAGATTCACAGATGAACAGAATCCCAGATTTGTACGTCATGTATTTGTGCACAGCTGAAAACTATTATAATCTTTCTATTTCGCGTTCGAATGATTAAAGCCAAATGACATTGATTAGCTAACAAGAAACTATTCACAACCTCCAGAAATCGGCTCTCATCTGATAGGCTCGTATGAATGCCGTGTGAGTTATGTAATGTGTCGGCAATATTCCAGCAGCTCATCTGGAAGAATATAGAACGACAGGTTTATCTTGACAACATCACAATGTTCTCCGGGGAGCGGGCCATGCTTTGGAAAAAATCTCTCCTGATAAGTCAACATCTCAGTCCAAGCCTGGAAAACGGCACATTTGAGGAAGAAACAGTCCTGTTTTCTGTTCAGCTATTACAGGAGCGGTTCGTGCTAAATATTTATGATCCATAAATCTGTACATTTAAAAAAAAAATTAAAAATCATATGATCATTGTCAGGGTAATATATGATGTCTCCTTACTTTAACTAACTTAATTTTTTTAAATCAGCCTAAAATATAAAAAAATAAGTATTTTCTTTTTTATATGTAAAATATTATAAAATGCTATTTTATTCTTGTGATGGCAAAGCTAATTACAGATTCAAGTATATAATATAACTGATTGATATTTATGTAATAATTTATATAATTGAAAAAAGTTGAAATGTTATGAAATAAATTAACTATTTAAAATCAGTGTTTTCTATTACAATATAATTTATTGCTGTGATCAGAGCTAAACAGATTTTATTACTAATCACTAATAATATAAATAAATAAGTTTAAATATATTTATATTATTAGTTTAAAAGAAGGGTTTTCTTTTTTTAAATGCAATTTATTTTTGTAAACTCATTTTTTAAATGAGTTTAATACAATTGAATGAAAAAAAAAGTCGAAACATTGAAATATTGAGTTGAAATATTATTATTTAAAGTAAATATGATTATTATTTTTACAGTTGTAAAAAATGGATGTATTCATGTGATGGCAGTTATTTAAGTCAATTAAATATATTTGAATGAAATTACAAATAATTAAAATATTTCAAAATAATATCACAATTTAAAATAAGTGTTTTCTGTAGTATTATATATTAAAATGCAGTGCATTTCTGTAATACGAAAGCATTTTTCTCTACTTCAGTAGTCAGTTTTTAACTAAAACGTGTACACAATTTTATTTTATTTCAAATTTAAGGCAGCAACTCAACTTACGTTGTATTGCATGGACATTTTTTATTTTTTAAGATTTCTTTCTTTCTGTGAAAGAACAGGAGATGTTTAGCAGAATGCCCATGCTGATCTTTTCCAAGCAATGGCGCTAAACTGAGTCCTATTAGAATATGTGCGCCTATTATCAATAAATAACAACTTTAATTTGCATTGCATGTTCCACGTGGATTATTTTAATTCCGCTTTTTTGTGTCCTCATAGGAGCTTGACGTACCAAATTGCATTTACTGCAGCAAAAATTCACCTTTTCATTTTTAACTAATTCACTTTCTCTGATTCAAGCGAGCAAACCAAGCTACAGCAACAACGAAATAAATCGAGACAAAGCAAGCGAGCTGTTATTTGACAAGCGAGGAGAGATATTTCTTTAGTTAGGCTGTCAGAGCACGCGTGGCGATACGAAGGAACGGGGACTACAGATTTTTGCCATCTAGTAAAGTTACATAAGCTACTTTCAGCTCACGACACACTTAAATAAGCAAAGGTTACACAAGCTCACTAACCGCACTTCGCAAATGAAGTAGGTGTGCAGGAATTTACAAGAGTCAACGAGAAAACACTGCGGCAGATTCCTGCCTTTGTTCGGAGGCTCGCACATTAAAAGCTGTTTTTGCATTAGAAATAAAGTCCAGCTGGATGGTATTTCCTCCCTAACGGCTGACTCACAGGAAGTAAGAAGAGGAAGAGGAAAAAAATGAAAAACATAAAGTCAAACTCAGCACACAAGGTTTGAAAAACAGCATGCACTAAGCCATGGAGCGTTTTTACGTGAGCGAGAGGGGGAGGACGAGTTGTTTTTCTCCATTATGCGGCCGCATTCAGAGAGGAGGGTGTTCGCAAAGTGTTGGGAGCTTTCACTGAGCCATTAATGTTTTAAGAGTAACATGGCTTTTTTATCAGAAGTACATTTTTTCCATTTCTCTTTTGGCTCTTGATGTAAGCTGTGTGTTAGTGTGCGTAACAGGATTTTCCTTTTATCTCACATGATTATGTTAGCACATTGCTCTCTTTCTCTCTTCTATCAGGCTCATTGTGCTCTCCGTCTATCTGGGATTCCAGCGAGCGCTGGATAAACACAGACGTCTATGAAAATTCCTCAAGCATGTTGAGTATATTTACTGAAATGCATCTTTAGTTTTATCTGTTGATGAGTTTATAGATGCTAAAAGTTCAAATATGTGTGTATATTTTAGTTCCTAAGAGCAGGTCGTCATTTCTTTTAAAAGGACAGTTCGACCAAAAATGAAAAAAAAACACATGCTGCGAGATATAAAGTCAGAATTGTGTGATATCAATTCATAAGTGCGAGATACTGTATAAAGTTAGAATTGTGTGATAAACTCACAATTGCGAGATATAAAGTCATAATTGCTCCCGTGGAGTCAGACGCGGCTGAAATTGCTGCGCGCCGGGATAGCTCAACCGTGCAGCCGACCAGCTCTCACGGCAGCCCACCCACCCTGGGGAATGGTCACTCCACCCCCGGGCAGTCCAGCTGATTTGGAGCCACTCCGGTGAGGCCAAGGTAGATTTCTTTGCCTCCCCCGAGTCCTCCCACTGCCGGCTTACTACTCCCTCACAGAGGCCCAAGGAGCCTTCGGCACACATCTGGCCTCCGGGGCTCAAGTCTGCCTTTCCCCCAGTGAGCCTCCTTGCAAGATCAGGGGGAACGAGGAGCAGGTCATGCTGGTAGCGCCGTATTATCCCTCCTGGACCTAGTTTGCCAATATGGTCTCCCTCGAGGCAGCCCCTCCCTGGAAGATCCCCTTGAGGAAGGGCCTTCTTTCTCAGGGGATGGGCACAATCTGGCAACCACGTCCTGACCTGTGAAACCCGCACGTCGGGTTCCTGAATGTGGACGCATCAGACCTTCCGGCTGTTCACAGGCCCTGACAGTATCTATCACTCCACGAGGACTGAGGTGAGGTCTGTTTGTCGACTGGTGCTCCTCTCACGAAAGAGAGGACCCCACAGAGATGCCTGATTGCAGTAGTGCTTTCCTTCCTGCAAGAGAAGTTGGAGCGCAGACTGTCCCCTTCGACTCTTAAAGTGTACGTTGCTGGCATCGCAGCGTACCATGATGCAGTGTTCCCTTGGAAACACCAACTGGTCATGAGGTTCCTCTGAGGTGAGAGACGGGTTAGACAAAACGCACCTCGACAAAACAGGCCTAGACAAAAACGCACCTCTTGGGACCTCACCATCGCCCTTCGTGGCCTGCGGCAGGCCCCATTCGAGCCACTTGCATCAGTCAAGCAAAAGAAAGCACCTGTCGCTCAAGACAGCGCTCCTGACCGGGCTGGCCTACATCAAGAGGGTATGGAACCTACAGGCCTTCTCTGTCAATGAAATGTGCCTGAAAATTTGTGCCGGCTGTTCTCACGTCAACCTGAGACCCCAGCCCTGTGCCCCGAGGTTCCTACCACGCTCTTTCGCGACCTGCAAGCTCTGCCCCAGAGGGTGTTATAACTTGCAATTCCGAGTTTATATCTCACAGTTCTGGGAAAAAAGTCAGATTTGCATGTTTGTATTACGCTAGAAGTGAGATAAACAGGCACAATAACCTTTTTTATTTTTTTATTCAGTGGCAGAAAGATTCTCTTTCGTTTTAGACACTGACTGTATGATTTTTTGTCTGAAGAGTGATTGTCAGAGATTTCAGATATCTGAATCAGATATCACTCCAAACCATTTGCCTGAGGATCTGGATTACACATGTTACAAAAAATCAGTCCCTTCAGTTACTTGCGCAGAGTGATTGTTTCACTTCATAAGACCTCACTACTGTATATCATGAGGAGTCACGGGTATTCATTTTGCTTTGCTTGTATTTGCTTTTTTTTGTACTCTTCAGAGGCAGCAGCTGCTAACTTGCATTTTATGGATCATCAAAGAGCACAGTTTCAGCTAAAAACTCTTCATTACTGCTCTACCGGAGAATAAAAGGCAGCTGCGTGACCAGAGTAAATTAATAGCTAATTCTTCCATTTTGGGTGAACTATCCCTTTAAGATTTTTCCATTTCAATCTCCTGTTTTGACCAATTAAAAGACAAAACAGTGATAAAATGTTCATAGATAGATAGATAGAACAGGCCTATCTTAGTCGGTGCAAATGAACAGGCCTCTGAAAGCGCTGCAATTAAATATTTATCACCAATAGCTATATTTATCATAAATATTCATAAGATACAGCTGTTATTTTTCAGCATGTGGAACATAACATTCAGCAATTACACTGCGGTGGAGATGTAGGTGGGTATGAGATCGTTCTCCATCTCCTTTAGCGTGGATGAGAGATGCTGCTGCTGTAATGTGAAGGTGACTGACTGATTCATCACTGATAGAGAGATACTGTTATTCCAAGGCTGGATAATAAAACACAGAATGCTCAACCTAGAGATCCGTCTACTCACACACAGCACTGGGTTCAAGTGTAGTCAAGCACACACACACACAGCATACCGTCTTTCTTAATGTTCATAATTAGTCTCAACTGCACTTGTTAACACTCTGAATACAAATATTGCAGATACAACAAAAACAAAACCTTTAATTCAACCTGTGATCAAAAATACACCCTACCTACTTTTAACTTGCAATAGCAAGCAGCAAATCATAATTCAGAAATGTTAATTAATATGTAAATTAGAATGTAAATCTGAATTAATTATTTTTTCAGAAATTCATTTAAATTATGTCCGTTCTTTAGGTAACACTATGCGCACAATATTTAAAAAAAATAAAAAAAACAACAACGTATTAATAATAATAACTAAAAATAATCTTTAAAATAGTATTTGAAAGCATTTTTGTATTTAAATAATATTGCCAAATATTGTAACCTTGAAGACTCGGAGTCAGTCAGATTCAGATCCATGAGCAGGCTTTATTAAAGACAGTGTGAAAACAGGCA